>CABFOC020000040.1:600000-814786 GCA_902141235.2 Clonostachys solani
GTTAAGGCTGCCATAGGGCTAACAGCTGTCCGGGTGGTTTGGCTGTCATGTTTATACACTGTTGGAAGCCTGACTGGCTGTCAGAAATCCCACAAGCCGTTAGGCTTGCTGTTGTGGCTGCTTCTCCTTCTTAGCTAGATTACGGCCACGGCTAGATAAATAGAGAATCAATCGTAATAGCAGCAGACAGGCAGGTCAGGATCGTAGTGATCGCTGGACCATGTGCCTCGTGCATGATGACTTGGCATTTTCGTCTCGCATTTGCGTGACTCCCATTGCTGCATCCTGGGCCACCACTCTCATGGCCTCGTAGCATCCTAATTCGTCGACAATGAGGAGCCTCTCCGCATAAGATCGATGCTGGCACCTACCGTAGGAGGAATGTTGTCATGGACCTTGAGCAAGAGATAGTCAATCTCGAAGTTTTCGATGGCAACTCGTCCAGCAATCTCGCCCCTGACAATCAATATTCTTGAGTTTTGTTTCGAATGGTTCGACATGTTGTATTTTTCTTAATTGATTTGATCTTGAATTAAGTTAGCATACCTTCAGAACTAGTATATATATATATATATATATATATATATCAGGAACGGCGGGTTTGAAGCCTTGTCCACTAAAACGCTAGACTGAGATGTAACACAAAATTGGTGGTGGACGGTATTAGTACTCGGGGTTGGCTGCTGAGTTTATCTGGGCGAGAATTGCCGATTCAAGAGTCTGCTAATTACTCTAATTACTCAGATAAAGAGTTGAATAGCCGTCCAGGATTTCGACCTCTCCATGAATGCCGCCGACGAAGGGTAACCCTACATGGGTACGGCTGAGTAGTCTTCTTAAAGCATTTAAACACGCCAATGTGCTCAGATGCGCTCTTTCATAACCGTGTCAAATGAGCGACCGAAACCCGTGAGGGGCAGATTTGAGCATGATGAATGCACCAGCGCTTAATGGTTGTGTGGACTCATGTTTAGCCCACCTCTACCACTTATCTCCCAATTCCTCGCGTCTGTTCATCAGACATTGGTGGCCTTCTCCATGGTACAGGTGTTAATTGCTCCTATCTTGTTTAGCACTTAGAAACTTTTAGCAAAGTTTATAGGATACACAGTCTGAGCTGCCTGGTGAGGCTAATCCATTCTCCATCGTGATTGTCGAATAGCAAAGAAGGCCGACCCAGTGACAGACAGTCTCCAGGGACCTGAATGGACTTGGAATTCGGTGTCACTGAATCTCTTCTCAATTTTTATCCTCCAGACCTACTTGGTAAAGCAAGATATTAGATAGGGTGGCAAGAGGAGAAAACGAGTATGAAGGATATGTTTCATGATCATTTCACTGCTCGTAATATGCTACAAAGAGCATAGGGTCCTTTCTCAAGCCTAACGTTTGTATGAAATACAGGCAATTAGAAATAAAAACCACAACAACCTTGAAATTTATCTATTTATTAAAGAAAACAAAAAAGCTCTAAGCCTCTAGAAATAACCCTAAGATATCACACAAAACTTCCTGAACTTGCGAAATAGTTTCAAAGTCCCAATATCTAGAGTTTGCAACTACAACCAAGTTCATGCCGCCATGCACGGGCACTGCACCGATGTCGATCCCTCTAAAGTCGGGCGGCAAATCCTTCCTGTCAAAATAGCCCAGATGATGAGTGCTTCCTGCAAGATCTGCACCTGGGCTCTCATCGATGTTTCGGAAATGAGTTGTTACTTGGAAGGTGCTTGTAGCTTCATCCCAGTCTGTACAATGCTGAGCGATGTCATGGAAGCTCGCGGCGTCGTATGGAGTGGCATCGACGATTTGTTTTTGGAGAGTAGCAAGCATGGCATCATCTATTGTCAACTTGGAATCCACACTGACTCGCACAGGAACGGTGTTTATGCATGGCCCGACAAGATCTTGTAAGTCAGGAGACAGACCTGCTCGCCCCGAGACAAGGCGTCCAAACACAACGTCGTTAACTCCAACAATCCGGCTTAGCATGATAGCACATGAGGCTGTGAAAATAGTCGCCGGAGTGGCTCCATCACGCGATTGCAACGCCGGCATCGTCCTTTCTAATCGAATGCTCGAAGTCTCTTGACGCAATGTGGCTGACTCTCTCTTTCTCGACAACATGGTCATTTTGGATCCATGCAAAAGAGTCCGCCAAAAATTGCGGGAGTCATCACCCTGAGACTGGGATCTCACATGCGCAATATAGTTTGAGAAACTGCGCGCCTTCGGGAGTGTTTGCCCATTGTAGAATGCGGTTAATGCAGCCATGACTTGCGGAAGGCTGAGGCCATCGTATTGGGCATGCGAAAGTTGGAGAACAAGACGAAAAGAGTTATTAAAACCTCTCAGAAAGATGAAGCGTAGAAATGGCGTCCCGAGAACAGCAGGATGTTTCATCGCTTCGACGCAGACTTGTTCGAACAGAGATTCAATGTTCAGATCGCATGATTCATATAAGTCTATGCACGGGCGAAGACCTTCCAAGACAACCTGTAGTAACTCCGTGTCTAATCGAATAAACACGGTGCGAAGAATATCGAAATGCTCGGTAAGCTGCAGACAGCTATTCCTCAACCTCTCTGTATCAACAGACTCTGGGAAGTCCAGGTAAAAATGGAACCAACCGCTGTAATCGGGTTGCAGTGCACTTTCAATACAGGCTGCTTGAAAATCGGACACAGGAAGGATGTTGGAAATCTTGGAATGGTGCTCTTGTATGAGAGGCGATATGTTCATCCCGATGAAACTATCGACATCACCTACATCGAGCGACGCAAACGGCAGCGGGTCAGAAATTCTTGTCTCCGCATGTAACTCTTCGCAATGCCGGGCCAGATCAGCAAGGATTGGGTGTCGGAATATGTCAACGACTTTCAGATCGTAAGCCTGCTCTCGGGCAGAGAGTACCAAACGCATGCAGTGAATGGAATCGCCACCAGCGTGGAAGAAGTGATCATCAATACCTATTGTTGATGGATCACGACCCAGTATTGTTGCCCAAGCGTCATGCAACCATCTCTCCGTATCTGTCTCTGGCAATCGACTCTGTCTCACCGATGATTTGGACCTTGTTAGTTGCTCCAAGCTCAGTGAGCTGCCAATTTCCCGTAACTTTCGACGATCTGCTTTTCCAGTAACTGTCATTGGCAGAGTTTCGAGAGGTATGTATGCTGTTGGAATCATGTATCTTGGCAACTTCACGGCTAGGTGGCCTTCTATGGTAGCTTGAATGTCGATGTTGTGTATCGTCTGGCTGAGAGAGCCATCGTTTTTCTCGCATATGAAGACTACGAGAGTGGGATGGGAGCTTTCTTGTGGCGTGATGACCTCTGCCACCACTTGTATGCGGGCCAATTCACTCGTTTCGATCAATGTCCGCCGAACAGTGTCCTCCACCTCAGCAAGTTCGACTCGCTGACCTCTGATCTTGACTTGTGTATCTTTGCGTCCGACGAACACTAGAGATCCATCTGGATTGTATCGTACCAGATCCCCAGTTCTGTAGAGCCTACCGCGGCGTCCACAGCAGTTTGGTCCGCCGCGTAACAACCAAGGCACGTCGTTGGTGAAAGACAAAGCTGTCTTCTCTGGTTCGTTAAGATAGCCAGGCGAGACAAGAGGCCCCTCTAACCAAAGTTCTCCTACTGCACCGACAGGTGATAGGTAGTCGTTATTTGTTGGTTGCACTACCCAGGTTGTGGTGCCCACTCCCCAACCAATACTTTCGGTATTTTCCTGCCCTGCTCGAATCTCACCACAGGTTGCTATGACTGTGCACTCCGTCGGGCCGTAAACGTGCAAGAGCCTAAGGGAATCAGGCCACCTCTCAAAGTCGGCCTTTTGGGATGCTTCACCTCCAATGGCAATCGTACGCAGCAATTGTAGCCGTGAAGGGTCAAGAACTCGAGCAACAGATGTAGTTAGGAACACAAAAGTTGCCGCCATGTCATTGATAGACTGGCCAAGATCATTCTTTCGTTGTTCTTCAGAGGGAACACAAACACAACCGCCAACAGAGAGCGGAAGCAATAGGTTAGACCAGGCAAAATCAAAGCTGTAAGAGGCAAAGTCGTAAACGCGGCTATCTAGGCCAATATGAAAGGCTTTGACGTGGTGCTTCATAGCAGTTGCTACATTTGAATAGGTCAAAATTACACCTTTGGGTTTTCCTGTGCTGCCCGAAGTGAAAATAATAGCAAGCGGGCTCGCCAAGTTTATTTCTGGGAATGTGATGTCGGGTCGAAGAGGGTAGAGCAGCATTCTCTTGTTGCTCACCACGACGATAGGGCATCTTCCTTTACCAAGCTTAGTTGCTAAACCCTCGTTCATTTCTGATGCTAGTATTATTGTAGGCGAAACCTGTTGTATGATTGTGTGAAGACGTTCCTCAGGCTGGGAGACATCGACAGCAACAGATGTCGCACCCGTTCGCATCACAGCCATCATCGCTACAGGAGTCCACATGGATTTCTCAAAGCATAGCGGAACCGTGGTGTTTGGCCCTATACCTCGTTCAATGAGATAATGTGCTAAGCGTGTGGACAAATCATCAAGTTGTCCATAGGTCAAATCACCGTCCCAAGCACATACAGCGGATGCATCTGGCTGGCGAAGTGCTAACTTGGCGAATAAGTCATGAGCGGGAGTCTCAACTGCTTGCAGGGCATCCGCATTCCACTTCCATATTTGATCGAGGTCCTCACTACTAATTGTTGAGATTTCTCCAAGGCTTTTAGCTTGGTTCTCCTTTAGGCACACTTGGTGTAGAATATGGTCGAATTGTTTGGCAATTTGACGTACGTGCTCGTCATCCAGAACATGCGGATCATATCCGACATGTAACGACATCCCCGTCGTACTCAAATGGCACTCTAGTACGAGTGCATATGTAAGTAATGCATTATAGCCCGACTCTCCGTCTGGGTTGGCCGACGCAGTATGCTGTTGGAAAAGATGACCGTCTCCGAAGTCATGATCATCCCCCGTTGGCTGCACTACTAGTAGAGTCTGGAAACGGCAGGCTTCCTCTGCTTCTAGGCTGGCCTGACGAATTCGTTGTAAACCAGTCTGCTCGAATGGAATCATATTTACAGCCTTTGCTTGCACGACATCGAGTAATTGTTCCAAGGCTACCTGCCGGTTCACAGGCACTCGAACCGGTACGGTAGCAATTGTAGGCCCTACGATGTGCTCGATTCCCGAGACTGAAGCTTGGCGCCCTGTGACAACCGCCCCAAAGACAACATCAGTATCGCCAGTATAGCTAGCCACCAGGATCGACCAAGCTGTGCGTATGAGATTGGAGGCGGTGAAGTCACTGCCCGCCCATTCAAGACCTTTAATGGCCAATGATAGTTGATTGGTAGAGCGAGGGTGGTAAGTTGCTGAAGGTAACACCGGGAATTGAGAAGCCCCTGAATCGAGAAATTCTTCCTTCCAGAATGTCATGGCGGATTCCTGGTCGATACCAGCCATGTATTTAACCATTGATGCAAATGGAATCATAGTCGGCATGGGAGCCTTCATGTACAGATCTTGCGCAGCCTTGAATATGAGTTTCAACGACCAGCCATCATATAAAGCATGATGAATGGTCAAGATGAAATGGCGACGTCCGTCATCCTGATCAGTGGCGACGGCTAACTGGCAAAGGCGAGTCCCAACACCCATCTGTTGTCCGACATTTTCCCCGAGGTAAGAATCGAGATTGTCAACGAGCACAAAGTCCATTGCCTCACGCAATACAGCCTGTACGAAACCCTGTCCAGGCAGGTCGACTAGCCGTGTTCGTAATATGGGTGTAGCTGCAATTACTTGCTGCCACGATTGGCGGAATAACCCAAGGTCAACATTCTCTTGAAGTTCGAGCACCACAACGGCTACATAGTCGCCTGGACGCCTTGCTGTGAGGGCGAGCAACCCTTCCTGGAGTGGAGTGCACGGCAGCACATCTTCCACCTCGTGAAGACTAACGCGACAGAGGCCAACAACGTCAGCACGTACCTTTTTTTCCACGGTTCCTGGTTTCAAAAGTGAAAATACGGGGATGTGTTCTTGAGTAACAGGATCGTCCAACTCAATTTGCTTTGCCAGCTCTCTCAATCTAGGATGTCGAAATACATCGGCGACAGAAAGTGAGAGGCTCTGTTGACGAGCGGCAGCAACCAGCTTCATGACCCCGATCGAGTCACCGCCGATACGTAAGAAGCTGTCATCGGCACTAATGCTGTCGACATTGATACTCAATACATCTGCCCATAGCTGCTGTAGTTTGCGTTCCATTTCCGTCTCCATTGGTAACACGGATTCGCGAGTGAAGCCCACAGTCGTCAGTTGTTGTCGTTGGCTTAGTTCCATCGCTAGCTCCCTCAGTCGTCGCCGGTCCGTTTTACCGGTAGCAGTCATCGGAATACTTCTCATTGGGACGTACGCCGTAGGGATCATGTATATCGGGACTTTGCTGGCCAGCCTCTCTTCGATACCAGCGGTTGCCCGCCAAACAGCTTGGTTGCATGATTGCTCGTCCGTAGGCTCAGCGTCGACCGTCGCCATACAGACGAAAGCAACCAGAGTTTGGTTACTGGTTTCTGGTGTAGTGATGACTTCTGCCACAACTTGAGTCTGGCCGACCGTATCATCATGTTTCAACGTGTTCTGGACATGAAGCTCTATTTCATCGAGCTCAACACGCTGGCCACGTATCTTCACCTGAGTATCTTTCCTGCCGATAAATGCCAAAGACCCATCCGGATTATAACGTACTAGATCACCAGTTTTGTAGAGACGGCCTTGTCTTCCGGGGCAACGAGGCCCGTTACCACGCGTAAGCCAGGAAGGGTTCTCAACAAAGACCTTGCTGGTTCTCTCCGCATCGCTCAGGTATCCTTGCCCGACTAGAGGGCCTTCTAGCCAAAGTTCTCCTACTGCACCAATTACACTTAGCTGATCGGGGTTGTCTGGATCTACAACCCAAGTGTTCGCCCCGGCGCCCTTGCCAATGCTCGGCTCTGAAACGGTGTATGGATCTACTGATTCCGTCGTCACAATATTTGTTTCTGCAGGCCCATATACGTTGACAAGGCTCTTCAACTTTCTTTCTTTGGGAAGATCTGCTAAATGAAGAGCCTCGCCACTGTAGCACATAATGTCCAAGTCGGGCACTTCATCAACGTTGATCATACGGGCGACTGTAGGGGTCAAGTGAGCATATGTCACGCCGAGCTTGGCCATTGAAGCGGTGATGTTTTGCTTTCGATCATCCTCGGATGGGACACATAGGCAGCCACCAGCAACCATGGTGTGTATAAAGTTACACCAAGCTATATCGAACGCATATGATGCAAAGTCAAATACTCTGCAACTCGAGGTGACTCTAAGTGCCTCCTGCTGATATTTGATAGCGCTGCTGAAGTTCCTATGCGTGTAGATAACTCCTTTTGGCGTACCGGTGCTTCCGGAGGTGAAGACAATGTACAAGGTGTTGTCAGGGCTGATCGTTGGTAGGCCGAGGCATGAAAGGCTAGATGGTAACTTGGCTAGCTCCTCCTTGCTCACAAGCACCACCTCGCAGACACCCAACGCGTAGGACAGATCCTTATTCTTTGTTGATGATAGAATGACAATAGGTTTCACTTGATCCACAATCGTTTTGAGCCGTGCCCTGGGCTGTGTTATATCTAAAGCTACAGACGCTCCGCCTGCTTTCATCACTGCCAGCATAGCGACTGAAGTCCACATCGACTTTTCAAAACACAGGGGTACGATGACGCTAGACTTCACCCCGATGCTGACCAGGTAGCGAGCGAGTTGATTAGAGAGCTCATCAAGTTGCGTGTAGGTTAACTGACCATCCCAAGCATAAACAGCAGTTGCCGTTGGCCGTTGATGGGCTGAAGAGGAAATCTGGTCATGGACACAAAGGTCGACGGCCTCTGGCAACGCGGAATTCCATTCCCAAATGCTTTGAAGGTCATCTTGGCCAATGGCTTGTATTTGCCGTAAGGCCTTGGTATTATTATCCGCATTGCAAAGCTGTCTCAGAATGTGCTCAAGCTGATGAGCTATCCGACGCACTTCCACAGACTGTAGTGCTTCTAGACTGAAGCTGAATTCAATGATTAGACCAGATTCTTGTGGCTGGAATTCTACTTCAAAGGGATATCCCGTCGATTTGTTGTACACGGCAGCAGCATCTCTGTTGGCTGAGTCATGCATCACCAAAAGAGTCTTGAACTGACAAGACTCCTCAGCCGCGACACACGCTTGACGGATAAGATTCAGTCCGACGCCCTCGAAAGGAAGGCTCTCCTTTGTTTGTCGTTCCAGACCTTCCAATACTTCTGCCACGGTGAGTTCCCAGTTTAAGGCTACTCCAACTGGCACAGCCACGCCACTTGCCACAGACATGCGATCGTGACGTAAGACACCGAAGACAACCTCACTGCTCGCGGTAAGCTTAGAGACTAGAATTGACCAAGCCGTATGGATTACGGTCGCAGATGACACTGAACTATTCCAGGGCAAGCTCTCAATGAAGTGTGTGAGAGATTCTCTGCGGTGACGCTGCGCTTGAGCAGATGGGTAAATCGTCGGGAAGGTCTGTCCACGGAAGTCTTTGAATTTGGTCTTCCAGTAGTTCATCGCTAGATCTTCATCGACACCAGCAGTATACTCGAAGAACGCTCTGTGCAATGGTTGCGAATCGGCTGTCGTATCTCCAGCTGTCGCACCAACACGGTCTGTCGATGGGAATTCCGTATTAGTAGCCGTCGGAGTCTGAAAATTAGACTCTGAAACTGTGTTGCTGCTTTGAATAAAGTCAATGGCTTTGACGAGAATAGAGCACAACTCTTCAGCACCAGCCGCCCCAAGACATGACGTCTGATAACTGATGCTAACCGCTGTGTCGGCCCCATATAGACTTGCCCCGAGAATCACATCAAACTAAAATTCAATTAGACCTATGAAATTACTGACGTGCGGTTTGTAATCTTACCTCATGTGGGTCGTCACTATGGACCTCTTGGAACTCAACCGTACCCAGACTTCTGTTCTTCGAACTGGTGCCTTCTCTCACTGTGATGGCCGTGTTGAAAAGTTGCTGAGATCCAATGCCCAGCTCGTGCTGAATCTCCGCAAGTGAAGCATGTTGATAATCCAAATGCTCAATAGACTGATCAGATGTAGCTACTAAAGCTTTATCAAGAGACAAACGCAAATCAATTCTGCTGATAAGGATATTGATTAGAGGTCCGATCATTTTGTCAATGTTAGCGATTGGGGCATCTCGCCCAGATGCCATATATCCAAAGCAAATCTCACGCATTCCAGTATAGTGCCATAACACCAAAGCCCAGGCAACCTGCAAGAAGACCGAGCGAGTGATGCCATTTGATTTGCAGAACTTTTCAATTCCAGCCGTCGACTCAAGGGGCAGATTGACAACATTGTGGGAGCCAGTATGTGAAGCTGGATCAACTGGCATAATATTGGAGAATTTGCATGGCGAAACCCGTCCGAGGAATCTGGTCCAGTACTGGAGCCTCTCAGCCTTGGCTACACTCCCGAGACTCTGAACAAGGTCGCGGAATGACGGGGCTTCTTCTAGTTGATAACCATGATAGGATCTTGTGAGGTCGTCCAGAAGTATTTGCATGGATGCAGCATCCATAAGCACATGGTTAATATCTAACCTACAAGCAACACTGTTGTCTGCTCCATGGCAAATCGTGAAAGTATGCAAGGGCTCGCCAGGATGATATGATACGTCTGGTTGCTCAAAGAGAACATCAGCAGGATTGTTCGCGGCCGTGGATAAGTGATTGACGCGATGACGAAGACCACCTCGCACAACCTGTATGAAGCCACCAGTATCTGGATGCTCAACTAGAATCGTGGAAAGTATAGGATGTTTTCGAGCTACAGTTCTCCAGGCTTCTTCAAGTCTCAATGGCGAGGGTTTGTCCTCAATTGACGAGACGCAGTTCCAAACCCAGTAGTTTGCGTATGAAGCCGCACCCTTTCTTGTACTAAGGAGAATTCCTTCCTGAACAGCTGTGCAGGGATAGATGTCCTGCACATCTTCAGCGCTCACACCCAGAGCGGGGAGTCTATTCTGGAAGAGAACGTCAAGACCTTGATAAGATATGCTTAGAAGAGAGAAATCACTCAGAGTGAACTCCATTGCCTTCTTGGCCAAGTTATGAGCAAGCTGCTTCAAGGTTTGCTCGAAAATCTGTAACCACTTCTGAAGCCTGGCTTGGTGTTTCATCTGCTGTTTGTACCGAAACGTGATTGACAACCTTCCTTGATCTACGTCTGCACTGACGTCAATCAAGGCAAATCTATGGGCTGCTGGGGAGATGTCCACTAAATGAGCAATTGCCGCCCTGTCTTCCGGTTTGAAGAGTGCATTGGGATTTTCCAACTGTTGATATTTGCCGGTGTAATTGAGGATGATCTCGGCTGCTTGATGTACTTGGTCTATCTCGAGACTTTCCTTGCTGTGGTAGTGGTAGGCAAAGTATGGTCGTCCTTTGCCGGGAATCTGTCGTCGAATGTCCTTTGTGAACTTGGCTGTATCACATAGGGAGCCGTGTGCGTTTGGAATCTGGATAGGGTGCAGAGTTGTAAACCACCCGACTGTTTCTGAAAGATCCGCTTCGATATCATCGATGGGCTCTCTTCCGTGTCCTTCGAGGAAGACTGGAGGGACCTCTCTATCAGGAAACACCTGTCCAAAAGAGTGTATTAGTGCTCCTAGGATCAGGTCAACCGGTTCAGTCCTAAGACACTCATTGCTCTCTCCTAGTAATAATGTAGTGTCCATCTCGCTCAATAGAGAACTGTAAACTTGACAATTTCTAAAATCGTTTTCACTGGACTGCATGCCCCAAAAGGAAAAGTTGGTGGGAGGAACAGCTGGGAAAGGAAGCACATCAGATAGTTGCAATGAATAGCTTGCTTGAGCTTGTAGTTCAGACCACGATTGGAAAGAAAGCGAGCTATGGGAAGGCAGCTGCCCGACTTGAAGATGTTGTTCAATATCATGCCATATAATTCGCCACGATACTAGATCAACGATAAGATGGTGCGCGGTGAGCAGGACAGCCTGGTCTTCACCGTGAATAGAGAACAAATCAACAGTAAAAAGGGGTCCGTTGACGATGTCCAATGATTCTTGGCGACTATCGGCGGCTATCTTTGCTTCTTCTCGAGAACATGAGTCATGATGTGTAAACATCGATTCGGTCGATTCATCTGTGGGAACAATTTGTTCCCATTTTCCGTTCAAGCCCTGCCGAAAGCGGACGCGAAGCATGGGATGGCGGGATACGACAGCCTTTACTGCCATCTCTAGCTCGGCAGCTGAAATAGGCCTCATAAGTCTCAATATGAAGCTCTGATTAAAATGATTCAGACCCTCTGGGTGAGCATCGAAAAACATTTGCTGTGCTGGCGACAAAGTCCATGCGCGTCCATTTACATGCTGATGCAGTGCGAGTCGCTCCTGTCTGACTGGCTGACAGCATAACGCCAACTTCTCAATTGTTCTGGCCCTGAGGATATCTCCGACTGTGATGGAAAGGTTCTTGGCACGACATCGAGACACAACCTGCATAGCAGTAATTGAATCGCCACCAATCTTTGTGAAGGGCGCGTCGATCGAGATACTTGCTCGAGGAAGGTTCAAAACGTCGGCCCAAATTTCCTGAATGGTGTTTTGTAGTCTGTTGGAGGGTGGCAGGTGATGAGTATTGTTGTTTATTTCAACATGGCTATGATATAGAGTCGAACCCAGCTTACGCAACTGTCTCCGGTCTAGCTTCCCAGTAGCTGTCACGGGAAGGTTATCAAGCGGAATGTAGGCAGTCGGTGTCATGTAAACCGGCGCCACCTGGCTAAGATGCTCATCTATACCCGCAGTCATGTGCTGGATATCTTTGGAGTTGTCGCTGCCTTCACCGGCATGAATGAAAACCACAAGGGTAGAATGTTCGCTGCCTTCTGGGGTAATAACTTCAGCAATCAGCTGTACGCCAGCCCAAATGTCAAAATCAGTGTTCTTCGCCATTATTGCTTCTCGAACATGATGTTCGACTTCGTCTAATTCGACACGCTGACCACGTAGCTTTACTTGCGTGTCTTTGCGCCCCACGAATGTCAAGGAGCCATCAGGGTTGCATCTTACCAAGTCTCCCGTCTTAAACAGCCGTCCCACTCTTCCCGGTTTGCCCGGAATCCCTTCAACCAACCAGGAAGGGTTGAGGACGAATGTTTCGTTTGTCTTGTCTGCGGCATTCAGATAGCCGCGCGTGACCAAGGGACCTTCAAGCCACAGTTCACCCACTGCCCCAATCGGCACTAATGAAATGCCTTTGTTGGGCTCAACGACCCAGGTAGTGCTCACTATAGCGCGTCCCAAACCATTCTTACGCTCCTGGCCTGGTAGAACCTCTAGAGTTGTAGCCATTACAGTACATTCTGTTGGTCCATATACACTAATTATTTTGATCCTGTCTGGCCACGAGACGAAGTCTGTTCTACTCAGAGCTTCTCCTCCGACGACTAGAGTTTCAAGAGTTGGCAACGCAGCAGGGTCCAGAATACGGGCAACTGAAGGGGTAAAGAAAGCAAAATTCGCTTTGAAACGCTGAATTGATTGAGCGACTTCGTTCCTTCGCTCGTCTTCAGACGGAATGCAGATGCAGCCTCCCGAGTATAAGGTAAGGAGAAGGTTCGACCAGGAGAAGTCGAAAGCATAGGAAGCAAAGTCGTAGACTCTACTGGTAGGCTTCAAGTCAAAGGTCTTAACATGGTGAGGAATGGCAGTTGCAAAGTTGGAGTGCGTTAGGACAACGCCCTTGGGCATCCCGGTGCTGCCAGATGTAAAGATCGCACAAAGTGCATCTGAAGGGTCGATACGCGGTAGCTGAGTTTGAGGCTGAGAACCTAAAAGGTCCAGACTGGCTTCACTTACGACAACAATACGGCAGTTGTTGCTCAGCCGCCGCGCGAGTTCCTCGTTTGCCGCTGAAGAGAGAATCATTACCGGTTGGGTTTGTTGTACAATTGTCTGGAGCCGTGTCTCAGGCTGAGTGACATCCATTCCCACAGCTGCAGCGCCAGCTTTTATTACTGCTAGCATCGCTACTGGAGTCCAGACGGATTTCTCAAAACACAGAGGTACCAGCATATCAGCACCCACTCCAAGGCTGATCAGATGACAAGCCAAGCGTGTAGAGAGCTTATCC
Source organism: Clonostachys solani (assembly GCA_902141235.2). Classification (NCBI taxonomy): domain Eukaryota; kingdom Fungi; phylum Ascomycota; class Sordariomycetes; order Hypocreales; family Bionectriaceae; genus Clonostachys; species Clonostachys solani. Next base: position 613,260 of record CABFOC020000040.1, read on the forward strand.
AATTCGGAATAATTCAGCTTCCCATCCCAGGCATCGATTGCCGACGCCTCTGCATTATAGTGCGGCGCACCCGTGAGTAGATCAGGGACGCTGATGTTGTTAGATTCGGTAAAAGTTGAGTTCCATGCCCAAATCTTGCTTAAATCCTGTGTGCTCACGACTTCGAGACTGTTCAGACTCTTTGATCTGTTACTCTCTGTCAGGACTTGTCGAACCAAATGTTGTAGTTGACCTGACATTTGATGAACTTGTACTTGGCTGACGACATTGGGATCATAGTTAAAATAAAATCGAGCCCCGGCAGCCTCAAGACAACATTCAACAACTAGGGCATGTGTAAGTGTCGAGTTGTGTTCTATAAAACTGTCTCCGTCTGCCGGAGTATCTTCTGCAGCTTGAAAGAGGCTGGACTCTTTGGAATCCTCCCCAACGGGTTGTACGACCAATAGAGTTTGGAAACGGCTGGCTTCGCTGGCCTCCAAACTGACCTGACTGATACGTTGAAGTCCGGTTTGCTCAAAAGGGATCATATCTACCGCTTGCATCTGCATGTTGTAGAGATTGGCCTCCAGAGTCTCATTTGGGTTTAATACCACTCTTACAGGAACGGTGGCAATAGTAGGCCCGGCCATTCGCTCGATCCCCATAAGAGGCGTCTGCCGTCCTGTGACAGTTGCCCCGAAAACGACATCATTAGAACCAGTATATCCCGAAACTAGGATTGCCCAGGCAGTTCGAATGATGTTAGAGGCCGTGATATCATTGGTTCCCCATTGAAGCTTTTCTAAACTGGAAGAAAATCGATTCGTACATTTAGGGTGGTAAGATGTTGTTGGAAGAGTTGGAAACAAGTGTCCCTCAGAGCCTGCAAACTGTTTTTCCCAAAATGCCTTCACAGCGTTGTCATCAAGATCGATCACATGCTTGATCATTGGTGTGAATGGCATAATCAGCGAATCGTTAGCACCAGTCTGGTATGCTCTCTTCACGGCGTCAAGGATGAGCTGCATTGACCATCCGTCATAGAGAGCATGGTGAATCGTCCACACGAGGTAGTGTTGGCTAGAATCTTGGGTGGAAGCAACAGCGAATTTACTCAGGCATGCTCCTAGAACCATTTCGCGTTGTCTACCGTCTTCCAGATATAGATCCAGATCGTTACTTGTTACCCAGTCTAGTTCTTCGTTGAATACTACTTGAACAATTCCATGTCCCGGTAGATCGATTAACCGCGTCCGTAGTATAGGAGTAGCTGCAACAATGTGCTTCCATGCTTTACGTAACCGCTTGTGGTCAATATTATTAGGAATCCTGCGGACAATTGTTGCCACATAATCGCCCGCTCGCTTTGCCGTAAGCGCCATCAAACCTTGCTGAAGCGGCGTGCAGGGCAACACGTCTTCAATGTCCATGGCGTTGACAGAGCAAAGACCTGCCACCTCGGTTTTCAATGGCTCGGTCATGCGGCAGTTCAGGAGAGAGAAGGCTGGAATGACTTCCATTCCAGTAGTTTCAGCACCGTCGGTCTGCACGGTGGTTGCGAATTCTTCCAGTCTTGGATGTCGGAAAAGGTCGGCGACTGAGAATGACAGTCCTTGATCACGGCCAGCACCAACCAATTGCATGGCGCTGATCGAATCACCACCGATACGCATGAAGTTGCTTTCTAGGCCTATAATGTTGCTATCAACGGCCAAAACTGTCGCCCAAAGAACTTGGAGTCGCCTCTGCAATTCAGTCTCTACAGGTCGCAAGCCAGTAGATGACGAGGTTAACGCGCTGAGTTGCTGCGGGGTGAGCTCCATTCCAAGTTCTTGAAGCTTCTTTCTGTTAGTCTTACCCGTCCCTGTAATCGGAATACTTTGCAATGGTATATAAGCCGTTGGTACCATGTAGTACGGCACTTCGTCTGCCAGTCGCTTTTCAATGTCAGCTGTCATACGCATGACAGTCCTGGCCCAAGCGTCCTCATTAATGTCAGAAATTCCATGCAGATTCTGGCCAACGAAGACGACGAGCATCGAGTTACTGTTTGCTTGGGGACGAATAACCTCAGCGACCACCTGTGGACGAGGGCTTGGCTCTAAATCGTGTTGAGTATCAAGCACGAGTGCCTGTTCGACATGATGCTCAACGTCTCCGAGTTCAACGCGCTGGCCGCGAACCTTGACTTGCGTATCCTTGCGAGCGACGAAGACTAAAGAGCCATCTGAGTTATAATAAACCAGATCTCCAGTCTTGTATAGACGGCCACGCCGCCCCTCGTAACCAGGAGCTCCCTGGACCAGCCATACCGGATCGTGGACAAAGGATTGTGCCGTGCTCTCCGAGTTGTTCAAATACCCGCGGGCCAGAATAGGTCCCTCCACCAGAAGCTCTCCTACTGTTCCAATAGGAACCAACTTGGTGTGATCTTTCTGGTCGACAATCCAACTACAAGATCCTACTGCCCTCCCAATCGTTTTTGGTGACAACTTCTTATTTGTCCATGTTCGGACTGAGTGAATCACGGCGCACTCTGCAGGCCCATAAGCATTAAAGAGTTTAGGCAGTCCGCGCCATCGCTCATAATCTGACTCCCACGGGGCTTCTGCTCCTAATATCAAGGTCGTCAGGGTCGGCACTTTCGTAGGATCCAGAAGCCGCGCAACGGAAGGGGTGAGTAGGGTTGTGTTGACTGCCATGGACTCCATTGTTCTGGCCAGGTCGGCAATCCTGTTGTCTTCGGATGGCACACAGACGCAGCCACCATGTAACCACGTCGAGAAAATCTCCATGATACATGCGTCAAACGCGTAAGATGCAAATTGTAGGACCCTGGAGTCCTGGCTCAGGCCCATGACTTTTCCATAACTGCGACAGCTTGTAGCCACTGCTTGGTGTTCCAGAACCACCGCCTTGGGTCGACCAGTGCTACCGGATGTGAAAATGATGTACATTGTGCTGGTAGGATCGACAGCGGGTAACACAGAATTTTGAGCGATATCATACTGCATTGAATGCTCTTTATCCACCACCAAAATCGTGTGCTTACCCAAATGACTTGCTATTTTTCTGTTCTTTGTAGAAGACAGTACAACTCTCGGTTTGATCTCCTCAACAATTGTCTTCAGACGAGATGTGGCCTGTGTCGTGTCTACGGCGACAAAAGCACCACCGGCTTTGATGACGGCCAGCATCGCCACAGGCGTCCACATCGACTTTTCAAAATAGAGCGGCACCACATCGCCAGGGCCAACTCCGAGACTTACCAGCAGTAGTGCATAATAAGAGGAAAGTTCCCATAGCTCTGCATAACTCAGAGATCCATCCCACGCACAGATTGCGGGTGCTTGCGGCCGAAGTTTCGTCATTTCGTTCAAGCAGTCGTGGACACAGACCGCAGAAACCTCTGGCACAGCTGCGTTCCACCTCCATATATCTTTCAGGTCTTGAGGTGTAACCATATCTATATCCGCAAGTGTCTTATTGATCGCTTGCTTCTCGCAAAATTGTCTTAGGACATGGCCAAACTGTTCGGCCATGCGGCGAACCTCGACACTACCGATGACGTTGCGATCATAGCTCAACTCGATACTAACTCCGTTCTTTTCAAGTTGGCACTCTATTATTAAGGCATAGTTGGGAGAAGCACCGAGGTCGACTTCGATACTGTCACTTTTGAGAGCATCCTGGTCCTGGGGGATAAAAAGCTTGTTGCCACCAATCTCATCTTGAGCAGGCTGCACCACTAACAGAGTTTGGAATCGACAGGCTTGCTCAGCCTCGGAGCTCACCCTACTTATTCGTTGCAGGCCGGCTTGCTCATATGGGATCATGCGCACAGCCTGGTCTTGTATAGCATATAAAGTATGCTCCAGATCGGACTCCCAGTCCAGCTTCACCCGTACGGGCACAGTTGAGATAGTAGGCCCTGCCATCTCTTCAATTCCTGGAACAGAACTCTGTCTTCCTGATAGTATTGCTCCAAAGACTACATTTTGCGAGTCGCTCAGTTGCCCCATGACAACGGATAGCGCTCCTCGTAGCATGGTCTGAGGGGTGAAGTTGTTTCTTGACCAATTCAAGTCTGTCACCTGGTACTGCAGTGTATCTTGTGGGTTTGGGTGGTAATTGGCGGATGGAAGCTGCGGGAACTGCTGTGCTTCCGAGCCAGAGAATTCGTCACTCCAATATGAAGAATACTCTTCTTGACTAATCTGCTCGAGTCTCTTGATGAAAGGTTGAAACGGTCTCAGTGTTGGAGGCGATCCATGAAAATAAGCCGTCTCGGCAGCTTTGGTGAGCAATTGTAACGACCAACCATCGTAAAGAGCATGATGAATAGTCCACACTAGATAGCGTTTATTGCTAAAGCCCCCAAGAACAACACCGAATCGACTGAGACTGACACCAAGACCCATATGTAGCCGGGCTGGGTCCTTGAGATATTCGTTCAAGTCGCCATGGTCTTCCACTGTAGTCCATTCTACCTCTTCTTTTAGAACGACTTGTACGAGGCCTTTTCCTGGATAGTTTACGATTCGAGTTCGTAGAATGGGTGTATTTGCAACAACTTGACTCCATGCGGTACACACTCGGGCGATGTCAACATCGCTTGGGAGCTCGAAAACAAGAGTCGCAATATAATCACCAGCATGCTTCTCCGTGAGTGCTAAGAGCCCTTGCTGAAGGGGGGTGCATGGAAATGCATCCTCGACCACATCGTGGCTGGTTCCACAAAGTGCTGCGACTTGCATTCGTACAAGGTCTGCTTCTTGGGGCGGAGAGAGCAAGGAGAAGGCGGGGATGACTTCATCAGGAGTGATATCCTTCGCCTGCTGCCCTTCCAAAACTTTTGAGAGGGCACCAATCGTTGGGTTCTGGAATATGTCCGCAACTGAGAGTAACAGTCCTTCATTGCGTGCAGCAGCGACGAGCCTCATCGCTCCAATCGAGTCACCACCAAGCCGCAGGAAACTATCATTGACACCGATCCTAGCACTATCTATGTTCAAGATAGTGGACCAGAGAGTTTGAAGTTGTTTTTCAGTCACTGTTTCCACCTGTTGTTGTTTGATATGTGATAATGCCAGATTGCTCAGCTGCTGCGCTGTAAACGATGCCCCGAGCTGACGCAGCTTTCGTCTATCAGTCTTGCCTGTTACCGTTGCTGGTACAGTTTCAATTGGGATATAGGCGGACGGAATCATATAAATAAGCACCTTGTCGCTCAGACTAGAATCAATTCCGGCTGTCATACGGCCAACCGTGCGATCTAGAAGGTCCTTGTCAGTGACGGGAGTGCCATCACTGCCACTTAAGCTGACAAAGACCACAAGAGTCGGATTCTCGCTTCCTTCTGGCACAACGACTTCAGCTATGATCTGTGCCGATCGAGTATCTTGTCCGTCCACGAGGGTGTTCCGCACGTGATGCTCTACTTCACTTAGCTCGACTCGTTGACCTCGGATCTTGACTTGGGTGTCCTTGCGCCCAACAAAGATCAGAAGTCCATCCGCATCGTAGCGTACAAGGTCACCTGTCTTATACAGACGACCACTCCGTCCTGAACTCGAAGGCCCCCCGTGAAGGAGCCAGGGGGGATCCTCAACAAATGCTGCCATTGTTGCATCAGGGTCGTTGGCGTAGCCTTGGCCGACAAGAGGCCCTTCCAACCAAAGTTCACCAACGACACCAATTGGCATCAGTTTACGCCCGTCGACAGGATCCACGATCCACGTTCGCAATCCGAGTCCATTGCCAATGACAGGGCCATCCTTCTTCAAGTCTCCGATCGTTGAGCAAGGCGTACACTCAGCGGGGCCATAAACATTGATGGCATGCGTATCAGGTCCACAGAGGTTTACATCTGTTGGCAGCACAGCCTCTCCCGCAAGTACCAAAGTGTTCAGCCCCGACAGGGCGGCACGGCCTAGCACGCGGGCGAGGGTTGGTGTGAGCTGAGCATATGTCATGTTGTAGCGCTTGATGCAGCCTGCCACATCGTCTCGTCGTTCTGATTCCGAGGCAACACAGAGACATGCCCCAGAAGTCAAGGTATGGAGCAGATTATACCAGGATAAGTCGAAAGCTTGCGAAGCAAAGTCGAACACGCGAGACTCGGGAGTGAATCTCAGTGCTTCCTGTTGATACTTTATTGCGCTGCTAAAGTTGCGATGTGCAATCATGACACCTTTTGGTATTCCAGTGCTTCCAGATGTAAATACCATATACAAGGCATCGCTCGGATCGACGATGGGCAACTTTAGGTCTGGGGACGGCGGTGGTATGCGGCTAAGCTGTTCTTCAGATGCAGCCACGATGGTGGCATCTGATTCTAGTTCATGGGCCAGCATTTCGTTGGCAGCTGACGAAATCATGATCATGGGGCTGACTTGTCTAACAATGGCTTCAAGCCGCGCCTTAGGTTGAGTCACATCCAAGGCCAAACTTACTCCGCCAGCCTTCATAACCGCCAGGATCGCCACCGATGCCCACATTGATTTCTCAATGCAAATGGGCACAATCTGGCCTATACCCAGGCCAAGCTCAATAAGATGATAGCACAGACGATTTGAAAGCTCGCCCAACTGCTTATATGTCAGGCTCCCGTCCCAAGCGCAGATGGCTGGCGCGTTTGGTTGAAGCCGCACTACCTTGGCGATCAACTCGTGAACACAGACATCGAAAGGCTCTAGCATAGTTAAATTCCACCTCCAAATATCACGCAAGTCTTGCTTGCTAATCGTTTCGACAGCCCCAAGCCTCTTTCCTTGGTTTTGCGGCGAGCAGATTTGTCCAAGGATATGCTCAAACTGCACTGCCATCCTCTTGACTTGTCGATGATCAATAGCTGCTTTGTGCGACCAGATAGCTAGCCTCATGCCATCACCTTCGAGTCTAAATTCTAGTCTGAGCGACAGCTCCATATTCTCTTCGCTTGTTGGGGCGAGGCGACTCCTTTCTCCAAGCTGGACGACATCTAGAACCGTCTGGAATCCAGCGGCTGTATGCTCGCCTCCAGTAATTGTGCGGATACGTTGCATTCCGATCCTCCCAAAGTTAGCCACATCTTTAGATACAGTACCTACCACGTCCAGAGACTTCTTCACAGTGGCTTCCCAATCCAGAACAAGGCGGACTGGTAGCACCGTGTCCGGGGAGGATTGTCCAGTCTTGCCTTGCAAGGAATATCGTGGAGTGATAGGTGATGCAAAGATAACTTCATTGGATTCTGTATAACGAGCAGCAAGAACTGCCCAAGCCAAGTATATGAGGTATGTTGGCGAGGTGTCGAGATCGTTCCATCGGAGATCATGTATAGCGTGGTCAAAGCTCGCAAGCTGCAGGTGGCTGGTACCCTCGACAGAAATCCCGCTTCTAATAGGAAAACTCTGTGCTTTTGAGTCATGCAAGTAGGTTTGCCAGAATTGTGTTGCGCTTTCTTCGTCGACCCCAGCGAAAAATTCAAAGAAACTTTGATGGTTGAAGGAATCTTGAGTACTTTCTCCATTTTGTTGCCAGGACACGCTTGGGCCACGAATTGATGATGATTGTTGAGTTTCATTGGTCATATGGCTTTGAAGATACTGGATCGCCATATGAACTGTATGCAAGATGTGCTCGGCTTCAGTTAGGCCGATCAGATCTGTTTGGTAGCTGAGCATGATATCCGTGTTTGGTCCATTCAGGTCTACGCCGAGGAGCGCAGCAAACTATGCCGTGTTAGCAGAATGAACATCAGTAAAGAATGAAAGAAAGGGCAAATATACCTCATGTTGATCATCGCTACTGATTTCGTTGAAAGTCACCATATCAGTTTGGCCATTGCTTGAAGACGAGTCGTGAACTGTCAATGCCGTGTTGAAGAGTTGACTAGGACCGAGTTGCAGCTGGTGCTGTATCTCAGCTAACGAATTATGCTGAAACTTGAGGTGCTCTATCGTATCCTCGGCAGCTTTGCGCAGCATATCACTAAGTGGTTTGCGCACGTCAACGCGGCTAATAAGCATATTGATCAGGGGCCCAACCATCCTCTCAATGCCAATGATTGGTGCATCTCTTCCAGAAGCCATATACGCAAAGCAAACTTCGTGCTTGCCAGTACACTGCGAGAGAACAAATGCCCAGACTATTTGTAGAAAAATAGAGCGAGTGATTCCGTGATGTCTACAAATCGCGGCAACTCCTGCGCTGGCCTGGGCCGGCAGTTTGAGCATACCGTACGAGCGGTCTGTCAGCTTCCCAGAAGGTCCAAATACAGGAATCTCACAAGGCTCGACGTCGTTTAAATACGCTAACCAGAACGACAGTCGCTCAGACTTAGATACACCACTCAAGTGCTGGACCAGATCTCTGAATGGAGGGGCGGCTACTGCGCTGTGGCCGCTGAGTTCCCTGTTGAGATCCTGGAGAAGCAACTGCATAGATGTTGCATCCATGAGCGTATGGCTGATGTCGACTCGACAAGCAAAGTCCTCGTTTGCACCTCTAGAAATTGTGAATTGACACTCGGGTTCACGGGAAGAGAAGCGAGGCCTCTCCATCTCCAGCAAGGGTTTTGCGGCAGATGCAGATGCAAGTTTCGGGTGGAGGTGGATTACTCTTGCTGGTGAGTTTCGGAGCACAACTTGTATAAAGCCTCCATTGTCCACGTCTTCAACGAAAACGGTTGAAAGTATTGGATGCTGGGATACAACTGCTCGCCACGCGGCCTCAAGTCTCTGAGGGAAGGCCCCGGCATTCAAAAAATTGTTGTTGCTCAAACAACATTCCCATACCCAATAGTTTTCATAAGAAGCCGCCGCTTTGTTTCGAGTGAGAAGCATACCTTCTTGGACTGGCGTACACGGATAAATGTCTTGGACGTTGTCAACGCTAATTCCCACTGCCGAGAGTTGCTCATTTAAGAGTAGATCTAAGCCCCTATATGTTGTCTTCAGCAAAGGGAAGTCGTTCAGAGTGAAGGTTCGGGTGGCTTTAGATAGATCATATGCCGCAGTGTTCAATGTCTCCTCAAACAACCTAATCCAGTCTGCAAGGCGATTTTGATGGCGCATCAGTTTATGGATAGCAATGGATATGACCATTTTGTCGCCTTCCACCCCAGCATTGACCTCAATTAGCGCCAGACGCCGCGCTTTGAGTGAAACGTCCGAGTTATCAGCAATCCTGTTGGCTCTATTCTCTAACTTGAACAAAGCATTAGTATTCTCTAGTTGCTGGTATCGTCCCATATAGTTAAAGGTGATTTCTGCCCCGTCATGATGTCTGAATGCCTGCTGACCTGCATCGCTCTGATAGCGACAGGAAAAATAAGAAAGTCCCTTGTTTGGGACGACACTTCGAGCATCCTTGGTAAATTTCACCGTGTCCAGGATCCCATCTTCAAGTGTCCCAGGGATTTGTACAGGATGGAGAGTCGTAAACCATCCCACAGTCTCAGACAGGTCAGCTTCAAAGTCGTCCAAGGCCTCTCTGCCGTGACCTTCGACAAAAACGGGAGGGCTTTCGCGGTCCGGAAAGGTTTGGCGCAACGAGTAGATGAGTGCTGCTAGCAACAGATCAACGGGTTCAGAGGCGAAGCACTCATTGCTTTTGCTCAATATAAGAGCAGTCGTCGCTTCTCCCAAGGACACGATGTGATTTTGAGTGTCGCCTTCCACATTTTCGGCCAGCGGAACCCCCCAGTAACTAAAATCAGATGTACTAACTGGCACTGGAAGAACTTTGCTTGGGCTCAATGAAGAACTTATCTCCCGCTGTAACCTACACCATCTCTGGAATGAGAGAGGCTCTTGGCTTGGTAGAGTGCCGGTTCGGATGTGCTGTTCTATATTTTGCCAGATGATACGCCAAGAGACCAGATCAACGACAAGATGGTGTGCAGTTAGCAACAGACTTTGGTCCTCTCCGATCACGGAAAAGAGATCTGCTGCAAAAACAGGTCCATCAAAGATGTCTAGAGACTCCTTTCTAGCCTTTGAAAGTTCTCGTACCTCAGTTCTCTCAATCTCGGAGTGATGCTTAAATGCGAGTAGTTCGGCTCCAGCATCAGGTATGACTTGCTCCCACTGGCCGTCATCGCGTTGTCGAAAGCGGGCTCGCAACATCGGGTGACATCGAACCACGGCATCCAGAGCTGCTCTCACGGCCGCTCCTGGAACAGGCGCAGTGAACCGCAATACAAAGCTCTGGTTGAAGTGGTTGAGCCCATGAGGGTGCGCGTCAAAGAACAGTTGCTGGATCGGGGAGAGTAGCCACGCCTGGCCGTCGGGGCTCTCTTCGGCTGCAACGTGTGCGCGGTTGACTGCCATGGACTTGCACCGTCCAGCCAAATTCTCAATCGTCTTGGACTGAAGTACATCTCCAACTGTAACAGAGATGTCCCTAGCCCTGCAACGGGACACCACCTGCATTGCTGCGATTGAGTCGCCGCCCAGCGACAGAAATGGTGCATCGATGGAAATATTGTCAAAAGGAACATTGAGCACTTCTGCCCAAACCTCTACGATTACTCGTTGCAAGTCCGTCGAAGCGGAGACGTGCCTCTGATGGACGTTCTGGATACTCGTGTAGTTGTCATACATCGAGGCACCCAAGTCACGAAGCTTGAGCCGATCTGCTTTGCCTGTGGCCGTCATTGGAAAGATATCTAGCGGTAGGAATGCAGCTGGAACCATATATGTCGGTACTCTGTCGACGAGATATCGCTCGATCGCCGTGACTGCGAGCTCCAACGCCTTGTCTTGGGGCTGTTCGTTGTTTAGATTGTCATTTGTTACGCACACGAATGCGACGAGGGTCGAAGTCTGACCCTTGTTCGTTCTGATAACTTCGGCCAAGGCTTGTACTTGTGAAGAGATGATACTGTGAGTCTCGTCTTGCCTCTGAAGTGCGCTGCGCATATGATGTTCGACCTCACTGAGCTCCACGCGCTGGCCTCGGATCTTGACCTGCATATCTTTGCGTCCGACGAACATCAGACTTCCATCTGAGTTATATCGCACCAAATCTCCTGTCTTATAAAAGCGGCGACCACGCTGCTCGTGATGCTGAAGTCCACCTAATCCTAGCCAAGAAGGATCTTGAATAAAGAGCTTTTCTGTCTTTTCTGAGTCGTTCAGATAACCCTGACCGAGGAGAGGACCTTCCAACCATAGCTCTCCAACTTCTCCGATCGATACCAGCTTGTCTTCGTCGTCAGGATCCACCAACCAAGTATTCACTCCGTAACCGTTGCCTATGGTTGCTCCAGCCGATACATTGTCAGGAACTGCAACTGCAACTGTAGAGCCAGGTGTACACTCAGCAGGCCCGTAGACGACAACCGTCTTTCCATCTTCACAGAGACTAAAGTCTGAGGACAAGACTGGCTCGCCTGCAAGGGCTAGCACTTCAAGTTTTGACAGCATGGCTTTTCCAATTATACGTGCTAGAGTGGGAGTAAAAAGCGCGTAAGTTATTTGATACCGTTCAATACAGCCTGCAGGATCGTTCATTCGTTCCTCGTCCGAAGCAATGCATAAACAGCTGCCTTTATACATCGCATGAATAAAGTTAAACCAGGCCATATCAAAGGCATACGAGATGAAATCGAAGACCCTGCTATTAGGCGTGAACCCGAGGATATGTTGTTGGTGTTTGATTGCACTACTGATATTTCTGTGCGTCACGACAACACCTTTGGGAGTCCCTGTACTACCAGATGTAAAGACCACATATAGAATGCTGGACGAAGTTATTGTAGGCAATGGTTCCGAAGCTTTGGTTGAAGCCAGATGCGATAGAGATTCTCTCCCTACAACGACCACACTGGCACGGCAGTCTAAAGACTTGGCTAGCTCCTCGCCAGCAACCGATGAAAGGATGATGGCAGGGTTAACTTGCTCAACAATACTGCAGAGGCGTTCTTTTGGTTGCGACACATCCATCGCCAGTGATGCGCCGCCGGCCTTCATTACTACCAGCATAGCCAGAGGAGTGTACATTGACTTTTCAAAGCAGAGTGGGACTATCGAGCCCTCAGTTACTCCTACAGTGATCAAATGCTCAGCCAATCGCGTGGAGAGCGAGTCCAGCTGCGCATAGGTCAAGTCTCCGTCCCATGCACAAATCGCGGCAGCATGTGGTTGGCGGGTCGCTGTCCTAGAGATCAAGTCGTGGATACATGTATCGTCGGCCTCGGGGATCGTCATGTTCCAGCGCAAGATGTCGGCGACATCTTGATTGCTGAGTGTGCTGATATCTTGTAGAGTCCTCGCCATGGCACGGCCGGTCTGGTCACATGCTTGTCTTAGGATGTGCTCGAATTGAAATGCGATTCGGGATACTTGAGCTTCGTCAACAACCTTTGAGTCGAACCGTAAATTCAGAACCATGCTCTGAGTTTGCATTGCAAATCTTATTTCCAGAGGACAGCTGATAGTCTCCTCGTGGTCAGAATCCTGGTGGGCGTCTTCAGAAGATTGACCATCTTTACCATTCGACTGCATTACGAGCAGCGTTTGAAAGCGACAGGCCTCCTCAGCGTTTGGACTAGCTTTTCGAACACACTCGAGCCCAACCTTCTTAAACGCATTCCTCTGCTCCGCCTGTTGTCGCATCTTATTAACTGTCTCTTCCAAGGTGTCCGTCCAGTCTAAAACCACTCGTACTGGGACTGTCGAAGCTAAACCGTTAATGGAGGTCATGCCCTGTTCCGCTGTTCCGAATATCACGTCCCTTGAGCCAGTCCGTTTTGCCGCCAAGATTGCCCATGACATCTCTATGAGTACACTCATTGGTGATTCATGGCGAGGCAAGCCTTCAATGCTGTGTATGTGATTACCTACACTGTAAGGGCGTGATAATGATTGGGGAGATGGAGAGGGGAACATTTGTCCTTGAAGGTCTGAAAATTGCTGTCGCCAGTAATTTTTCGCTTCTTCGTCACTAGTACCAGTGACGTGCTTAAAAAACCTCCTTTGGAGTCCTTCTAGCTCGCCCTCTGAATTGTTATTATGTTCACCGTTCGTGCCGTTCAAAGTTGGGTAATACTCCGAGGTATCAAGCCGTTTACTATTCAGAGAGTTTTCGCCATTGCTAAGGATGAAGTCGATTGCTAATGTCGCAGTCGTTGCTAATTCGTACGCGGCAACAGATCCTATGGATGCCTCCGAATAGATGATACTTATGTTCGTATCACTGCCGTTCAGCACAGCCTCCAGGATAACGTCAAACTACCACTTGTTAGTTCAAGATATTAACATTCAAGAGCAAGAATTTACCTCGTGCGGATCATGGCCGTATACTTCGTCAAATCTGATCTCTCTTGTGCTCTCATAACGAAACTGCTCCCGCACCGTGAGAGCAGTGTTGAATAGCTGCTCAGAGCCCATGCTTAATGCGTGTTGGATATCCGCCAAAGACGAGTGTTGAAATCTAAGCTGCTCGATGGAATTCTCGGAAGTCTTTACTAGAATATTGTCTAGACTCTGGTTGAGGTCAATACGGCTAATGAGTAGATTAATCAACGGTCCGATCATGCTTTCGATATCTCGGATCGGTGCATCACGACCTGAAGCCATATATCCGAAAATGATATCACTCATTCCAGTATACCGAGAGAGAACGAGTGACCAAGCCACTTGCAGGAAAACCGAACGCGTTATACCCTTCGACCTGCAGAAAAGATCGATTCCCGCAGCTTTTTCTGTTGGAATTGTAATCATTCCGTGTGAACTGCGGTCTGTGTTGACCAAGGATCCATATGCTGGCGCAGTTATAAGCCTACATGGCCGGGCTTGGAATAAGCAGTTAGTCCAGAACGACAGTTTCTCTTGCCTTGTCTGGTGCCCCAGGTGTGCCACCAAGTTTCTAAACTGGGGAGCCCGCTCTATCGTTTGTCCTTGATAAGACTTAGCTAGGCTCCTTAGTAGAACGTGCAGCGAAGATGCGTCAATTAGAAGGTGGCTGATGTCCAATCTGCAAGCAACATGGCCATCTGAGTTCCAGGCAATAGTAAAGGCATAACTCGGCTGTCCAGCTGCGAACACTGGGGTTTCAACCTCCAGTAAGGCGTCCGTAGGTGGTGTTGACAATGTATTCATGCGCACAACTCGGCACTGCGGGTTACTGAGAAGTACTTGGACGAATCCACCACCATCAAGCTGCTCAGTGAAGATGGTTGATAGTATCGAGTGTTGGCGGGCGACTAATCTCCAAGCTTCTTCCAGGCGATCGGGTGAAACAGAGTCTTCGTCAAAAGAAGGAATGCAATTCCAAACCCAAAAGTTGGCATATGAAGCCGCCCCCTTTTCTTTGCTTAGTAAAATGCCCTCCTGCACAGGAGTACAGGGATAAATGTCGAGGATGTCAGAAGACTTGACGCCAATCGGCAACAAGCGCTCTCTTAGCAGTCTTTCAAGGTCAAGATTCGTAGTAGGCAGGAGACTGAAGTCGCTCAAAGTGAATGTAGGCTCAGTGTTGGCCAATTGGTGAACGGCGAGGTTAATATTATGCTGAGTTAGTTTGGCCCAATCTTCAAGTCTGCCTTGATGATTCATGCGCTTGTTGATGTAGAACGAAAGAGCCAGCCTGCCTTGCATTATATCTGCACTGACCTCTACCAGAGAGAAGCGCTGCGCCTTTGGAGATACCTCTTCTATAGCAGATACCAGATCCAGCCTATCTTCTGGCTGGAAGAGGCCGTTATGACTCTCCAGTTGCTGAAATCTTCCAGTGTAATTGAGTATAACCTCCATTTCTCTGTGGAAATCAAAGGCCCGTTGGCCATTCTCGGTGTGGTAGCGATATGCAAAGTATGGCTGACCTTTGCCAGGGATTCGCCGCCGATAGTCCTTGACAGACTTGATAGCCGCAAGAATTGACTCGTCCGCCGCAATGGGGGCATCAACAGGGTGTATTGATGTAAACCATCCCACTGTTTCTGACAGATCGATATGCAAGTCTTCGGGTGGTTCTCTACCGTGGCCTTCTAAGAAGACAGGAGGAGGACGACGGTCAGTAAATACCTGCTGAAACGAATACGTTAAAGCTGCTAGCAGAATATCCACCGGCTCGGTTCGATAGCAGTCGTTGCTTCGCCCAAGCAACAAATCAGTCGTTTTCTCATCCAGACTCTCGACATAGCTGCAGCATTGTGAACTATCATTTTCTCCCAGCTTAACGCCCCAAAACTTGAAATCGGGAGCGGTAACGCGAGATGGGAGAACCTGCTCTGGTTGGAGGCTTCGACTTGTATGTCTCTGCACTTTAGACCACGTTTGGAATGAAATTGGTTCTGGGGCAAGTGTGCTTCCTTCGCCGGCTCGTATATGCTGCTCGATATCGTGCCAAATAATCCGCCACGACATCAAGTCAATTATCAGATGATGTGCCGTTAATAGTAGACTCTGCTGCTCTCCAGGGATGGAAAACACATCGGCCGCAAATACAGGTCCGCTAAGTATACTCAATGACTCTTGTCGAGCCTTCGCAAGGGCCTGGACCTCGCTACGTTGGCAAGCCACATGCCTCTCAAACGCAAAGGCATGTTGCGAGTCTTTGACAACAAGCTGCTGCCAGCACCCGCTTGAGTCTGGCCAAAATCTGGCGCGTAGCATTGGATGGCGACTCACGGTTGCCTGTAGAGCTACAAAGAGCACGTCTACAGATACAGGAGCTTTGAGCTTCAGCATAAAACTTTGATTGAAGTGGCCGAGACCCTGAGGGTGAAAGTCAAAGAACATTTGCTGGATGGGCGAGAGATGCCATAGTGTCTCTTCGGTAGATTCATCAGCCATAACTGATTTGCGCTTTACCTCTTTGCAACACAGAGCGAGCTTTTCGATAGTCTTTGATCCAAGAATATCGCTGGTCGTAAGAGATATGTTCTTGGCTCGGCAGCGCGAAACGACTTGCATCGAAGAGATAGAATCACCGCCGAGCCGTGTAAATGCTGTGTCAATACCTATGCTTTCTAGCGGTATATTCAGGACCTCGGACCATATTCTTTGAAGGACATTCTCCAACTCGGTCGAGGGCGGGTGATATCCATTCTCAGTTCTTTGAACACGATGAGCCGAATACATCGAGGCGCCCAACTCTCGTAGACGTCGTCGGTCAGTCTTACCACTAGCTGTCATAGGCAAGCTCTGTAGCGAGATAAAAGCTGTTGGGATCATATAGACGGGAACATTTTCCCCCAGGCGATCTTCGATCCCATCTGTCATTTTCCGCACAGCATTTCTGTGAGCCTCCTTGTCGGCTGCTTCGAGATGGCTGTGGTTCATCGTCGTGTGGACAAAGGCGACAAGTGTTGGGTTTCCGCTTCCCTCCGGTTCGATAACTTCGGCCACGATCTGGGTGCCGTTCTTGTTATCGGTGTTCAGCAAGCTCTGTACGTGGTGCTCAACCTCCTGGAGCTCGATTCTTTGTCCACGGAGCTTCACTTGCGTATCTCTCCTCCCAACAAACACTAACGAGCCATCAGGGTTATACCGAACCAAGTCTCCCGTGCGGTATACTCGGGCACGCCGCCCTATATGACCCGGTCCTCCACGGCAAAGCCAAACAGGGTTCTCAAGAAAGCTACTTGCTGTCCTTTCCGCATCATCAAGATACCCAATGCCGACCAGGGGGCCTTCGAGGTACAGCTCTCCCACAGCACCGATTGGCGATAGGTTTTGACCAGACGGCTGTACCACCCACGTCGTGCTGCCTGCTCCTTTGCCGATGGTGCCATCATTCTCCTGCCCCGGACGTATATCCGTGTATGTTGCCATTACTGTGCACTCGGACGGTCCGTAGATATTGAGCAGCTTGATTCTGCTCGGCCAGTCGTAGAAATCATTCCTCTGCACTGCCTCTCCACCGACAACGAGCGTCTTCAAATTCGGGAGAGTATTTGGGTCAAGGACCCGAGCAACGGATGGTGTGAAAAAGGCAAAGTTTGCCCCAAGCTGATTAATAGATTCGGCAATTTCATTTTTTCGTTGCTCTTCAGATGGGATACAGATGGTACCTCCAACGGATAGAGGCAACAGGAGATTTGACCATGCGAAATCAAAAGCATACGAGGCAAAGTCATACACTCGGGACGATGACTGGATACCAAAAGCTCGTATCTGTTGTTCGATTCCTGTACTGAAGTTGGAGTGGGTCAGAGTTGTCCCTTTCGGAGTTCCCGTACTGCCAGATGTAAACAGGGTGCAGAGAGCGTCTGATGGTTTAATGAAGGGTAGAGGAGTCTGCGGTTGACGTTGAAGACTGCTCAAGGTCTCCTGGCATACTGTGATGACTAGACAGTCTCCCAAGCGATTTGCAAGTGTCTCGGCGCTGGCTGAGGACAGAATATGTTTTGCCTTAGATTGCTTCACAATAGTGCAGAGACGTGCTTCTGGTTGCGTAATATCCATGCCTACAGCTATTCCGCCCGCTTTCATCACTGCCAGCATGGCAACAGGCGTCCATGTTGATTTTTCGAGGCAGAGCGGCACTCTCACATTTGCCCCTATTCCAATACTAACGAGGTGGGAGGCTAGAGTATTTGAATACGTATCAAGCTGGGCGTATGTAAGTCGGCCATCCCACGCACATACAGCCTCTGCATCTGGCTGACGGCGAGCCGCCTGGAGAAACAAGTCGTGTGCACAACTATTGATGCTTTCTGAGGGTTTGTCGTTCCAATTCCAGATCGTTTCCAGATCTTGGCTGTTAGTGACCTCCACGTCTTGAAGCCTTCTCTCTCCATTCTCCTGTACACATATCTGCTGAAGGATGTACTGGAACTGCTGCAGTAAGAAGGAGACTCTGGTACTTTCAATGACATTTTCGTCAAAGTTTGCGTCCACGCGCATTCCTTTTGCTTCTAGGCGACACTCAACCACCAACGCATACGAAAGTAGTGCGTTATACTCAATATTGGAATCCACACTTAATGATGAGGGACGGAAAATCGTACTGCTCTCGTTGTCCTCATCATATGGCTGTACAACGATGAGCGTCTGGAAACGACATGCCTCCTGGGCATCGGCACTGGCTTGGCGAATGCGCTGGAGGCCGGTATGTTCGAAGGGGATCATATCCACTGCCTGTTACTGCACCTTGGCGATAATTTCATCCACAGTCTCCAGGGGGTTCGCAACGATTCGTAGCGGCACTGTCGAAATTGTGGGAGCAGCAATCCTCTCTATCCCGGCAATAGGGCTTTGACGCCCAGCGATGGTCGTCCCGAATATCACATCGCTAGATCCGGTGTAGTTTGAAATCAATATCGACCACGCGGCTCGGATGAGATTTGAGCCAGTGATCTCAGTGTTCCCCCACTCCAAACTCTCAATGATAGACGTCAGTTTGCTGGTCGGCCGGGGGTGATATCCTGGCAACGGTATAGCTGGAAACTGAGCCGCCTCTAATCCTGTAAACTGGGTTCTCCAAAACGATGCTGCTGCTGTTTCTTCAGTGTCGGCTAAATACTTGACAAACGTCTGGAAAGGTTGAAGAGATGGAATCGGCTTCATCTGATAGGCGTCTCTCAAGGCGTTCATGATCAACCGCATTGACCACCCATCGTACAACGCATGGTGCATAGTCCAAACCATATACCGAGGGCTCGAGCTCGAGGCTTCAAATGCAGCGCCGAATCGACTTAGACGGGTGCCCAATCCCATATCCTTCCGTCGGCCATCACCAAGGTAAGTCTCAAGCTCATCCACAGTTTCCCATTCCACATGCTCATTCAGTATTACTTGCACGAGCCCTTGACGAGGTATGTCAACGATTCTCGTTCGTAATATGGGAGCTTCGGTGGCAACCTGCTCCCAAGCGTTCCGCAGACGTCGTGGATCGGTCATCTCATCCAGCTCGAGAGTAATAGATGCAACATAGTCGCCCTTGCGTCTCCCTGTCAGCGCCATCAACCCTTCTTGGAGCGGCGTACAAGGGAAAATATCTTGGATGTCGGCGGCGTTCACACCGCACATCGCAGCAGCCTGCGTCTGCACATCTTCCACGGATAGGTGTGATTTTAACAGAGAGAAGGCCGGGATAGTCTCGCTGTGCGATATTGTCTTTGTCTCAGTGATTCTGGCCAGTGACTCGAGTCTGGGGTGATTGAATAAATCCGCAACGGAGAAGGATAGGCCATGCTCCCGTGCAACGCCAACAAGTTGCATTGCCCGAACCGAATCGCCGCCAAGCCGGAGGAAGCTATCGTCGGCGCTGATGCTGGTTGCTTCGATATCTAGAACCATCGCCCAAAGAGTCTGTAGGCTCTTCTCCATGTCGGTACTGACAGGCCGTGAAGGGTGACTGGACTGGCCCAAACTGTCTAGTTGCCTCTGGGTTAACAGGCTGCCGATCTCTCGTAGTTTACGGCGGTCTGTCTTCCCAGTTGCTGTCATTGGAAGGGCGTCAATTGGGATGTATGACGTCGGGATCATGTACATTGGAATCTTGCTGGCCAGGTGTTTGTCTATGCCAGCGGTCATTTTCTGGATGGTCTGATTCCGAGACTCCTCATCAGGAAAACCAGTATCAAGGCAAATAAATGTGACTAGTGTGGGAGTATTACTGCCTTTGGGAACAATGACCTCGGCGACTGCCCGCGTCAGGGTGGTTTTGTCAACATTTCCGTCGCTCTCGCTCCGTCTCAGAAGTTCCTGGACGTGATGTTCCACCTCGCCAAGTTCCACACGCTGGCCCCGAATCTTCACTTGTGTATCCTTACGCCCAACAAAGGCCAATGAGCCATCTGTCTGGTACCGCACCAGGTCACCCGTCTTGTAGAGACGGCCTCGTCTTCCACTACAGACTGGTCCGCCCTCCGTGAGCCAGGGGGCATCTGTTGTAAATGCCATTGTCGTTCTCTCTGGATCATCCAGATATCCATCACCGAGCAGAGGCCCTTCCAGCCACAGCTCACCGACTTCGCCAATAGGAACCAATCTGTCTGGACGAACTAGATCGACAACCCAAGTCACCACGCCGTATCCTTCTCCAATAACAGGTCCTGCTGGTATCGTCGCAATCTCAGCAACTGTTGAACCTGGCGTGCACTCTGCAGGTCCGTACGAGATTATGGTGCGCCCTTTGGGTCCGCAAAGCGTGGTATCTGATGGTAGCACGGGTTCGCCAGCGAAGACAAGCACCGAGAGCCTCGAGAGGACTTTTCTTCCCAGAACACGTGCCAGCGTTGGGGTAAAAAAGGCATATGATACTCGATATCGTTCAATACAGCCAGCAACGTCATTCTTCCTTTCATCTTCTGATGCCACACACAAGCAGCCCCCTACCGATAGTGTGTAGATGAAATTATACCATGCCATATCAAAAGCATAAGAGGCAAAATCAAAGACTCTAGAGTCAGCGGTAAACCCAAGCGCGTCTCTCTGATGCCTAATGGCACTACTAAAGTTACTGTGTGTGACAATGACTCCTTTGGGGGTGCCTGTGCTTCCGGAGGTATACACGAGATACAATGCACTAGATGGGCAAATTTTCGGAAGCTCGAGAACGGGGGATGGATGTGATTGCTTCAGATGCCCCTCGCTAACGACAACCACAGTGCATTTAGCCAGCCTTTGAGCGAGGATCCGGTGCGTCTCTGATGCTAATATCACATGTGGGTTGGCCTGGCTCACGATTGTGCGTAAGCGTTCCTCGGGCTGAGTGATGTCTATTCCTACAGCTGCGCCGCCGGCCTTCATCACCGCGAGCATAGCCACGGTGGTCCACATCGACTTCTCGAAGCACAGCGGCACGAACATATTAGGTCCAACTCCGAGGCCAACAAGGCGATAGGCCAATTGACTTGAAAGGTCATCCAGCTCTCTATAGGTGAGGCTGCCATCCCAAGCGCAGACGGCTGGAGCTTCCGGCTGCCGATGTACTGACTGAGATATCAAGTCGTGAACGCAGGCATCGACACGCTCTGGCACGATAGCATTCCATTGCCAGATGCGACTGAGGTCCTGCTCGCTGACTGGGACATCATTTTCCGACGGCTTTTGCACATTCTCGCCGTTAACTATATCCCGTGGGATATTCCCTAGTTGGCCAGCCATTTTCTTCATTCGCCTTGAGTTGAATCTCCAACAGCAGCAATGATACGATTCTCAGTTGTACCGCCAAGTTGCACGTGGCGTGGTTGTAGTCGGTACAGCATTGCCAGGTGCACAATCTGAAGAAATATTCCCTGTTGACTCGAGTGGGAAGTAGGCCGGCAGATCAATTGTTACATTGCTTGAAGCAACAACCAGGATTACAAATACGACGATACTTGGCCTACTATTAATATGGGAAGCTCATCCTGAATGATGCTCGTTCTCAAACCAATACGGAGGCATGATTGCAAAGGAGTCCCGAATTTGGCAATATCATCCTTGGCCTGCAGTTTTGCAATCCATACGAAAGTAAGAAATCCACACAATGCCCCAGAAACCAATCAACTGACCCAAGTGCCTGATGCAACGTGACTACCAAGAGCCAAGCCAGGGTGAACGCGTATCCCAATCCTACATCGCATGGCGCCCCTTAGTCAGCCTTCTCTCGTATTCTCTAGCAATATACATGAAATTTCAATAACAAAGAATGAACTTTTGAGATGTACTTTCGTGATTGACTCAGCCGAGCCCCAAGAACGTACCAACAAGACACCACTAATCATTCAGGAGCCAGAATGATAGTTTATGGCGCAACGTTGCAGTGAAACCCGCTAACATATCAAATCCTTGCTCATAAGCGAAGGATCCCCCGCAGCGAACGGATTTTAGGGCTTATATGATACAATCAATGTCTCTGCGAGAAAGTCGGTAAGGAACGCATCGTATCAGTCTGAAGTTCTTATGAACACGAGATGCGATTTCCAAGTTGTGGTCTGTCTTCTAAGGCAATGGGGAATATCAATGGGAAATTCATAAACTGCCGTTGCCTTGCGGCAGCATTTTGGCGAATCGATTTCTGTGGTGATTAACTCATCCATGAAGGAACACGCTGTTTCTGGTCCACAAATGACCAGTACCCTATAACAGTCTAACCCGAAAGAAATGATTACTGTGATCCTGGTTTGTATAGTATGGGTATTGCTAGATAGAATTGATGCAAAAGGAATGGAGTGGAACATTTGACATGGGATTTTCATGGATGGTTACCAAGAACATGCCCAGGAAACTTCCACTGCAGAGTGTTGGTAACATCAAGGGTGGATGAGCTCTACCATTGCGCAAATATTTTACTGAATAATCTATTACTATTGGAAGGTCCTGATCTAAAAAGAAATGAGACAGGGACAATCATGTGCAAAGGGTTGTCATAGATGAACCAAGCACAGCGTTGCAGGTATGTGTCTGACTGCTTCAGAGCAAGGCTCATTAGCACCGCACATAGTTTCTACCATGTATTAATGGCCCTTTGAAGAATTCGGCTTTCTTTTTCATTGACGCACTATTGACTAATAACTCGGGAGTCGGACTCATCTGTCGTATCATTTGGAGTCAAGGTAGGTGTATGTCCAACCACAGGCTGGCATGAATGCGCTCGCAATAGGGTAGGTCGCGATGCTATAGAAGAGGGCGTGCTTTGGTTGGACAAGTTTTATATCCGACTGAACTTGGATTCAGACACGGTTTTCCTTGGCCCCATCATAGTATTAAGATAGATAGCCGACTGGCTAGAAGAGGGACATTGGCGGTGTAGAAATTACTGGGATACATCCCGATTACCAACACGTTGAGTTACGTAGTTGATCGTCATCCGGATATGCCGGTAGAACCATTAAGGTGTGTAGTGTAACCTTTATTTCCGCCCAAGTGCCGAGCCCAAGAAGCTACAACCGGCCACCCATCCTGTTTACCAAGAGAAAACCTCAGATAGGATCCTTAAAATGCCTCCAGTTTTCGTTCTTATCCCAGGTGCTTTCGGCACACCCTCTGGATATGACAAACTCGTTCCTTATCTTGAAGCGGCCGGCTTCAGCACCAAGCCTGGCCCGTACCCAAGCTCCAACCCCGCCAACCCTTCTACAGCGACCTGCCAAGAAGACATTGAGACTCTTCGTGAGAGGGTTCTCCTTCCTCTTCTTGAGCAAGGAAATGAAGCTATTCTTTTAGCGCATTCTTACGGTGGTGCAGTCGGCAGTGCAGCTGCCACCGGCCTTGACAAGACGACCCGTGCTGCTAAAGGCCTGCCGGGCGGTATCATTGGTCTGATTCACATTGCAGGGAATATTTTGCTCGATGGCGAGACACTCCAGACCGCCGTTGGTGGGGCCTATCCTCCGTTCATCAAAACAGACAAGGTACCATGCTGAGTCTTCCGCATCCGTCGCACCAACTTACTCTAACGTCGTCCTGATTTAGCCATCTACAGGTCTCAGCGTGATCGAACCTGCGATGGATGTCCTATACAACGATTGCGATGCAGCTCTAGCTCCAGAGTTGGAAGCCTCGATGACGCCTCACGCAACCCTGGCTTTCGAGACACCACCAACTGCTCCGGCCTGGGCTGATGCGGCTTTTGATGGGAGGCGAACTTATGTGCGCACATCCGAGGATTGCTGCATTCCTCCTGGCCTCCAGGACATGTGGCTAGAAAAGACTGGAGTCAAGTGGGATGTGGTTCACTTGAAGGCTGGCCATATGCCCTTTATCAGCATGCCGAAAGAGCTGGCGGAGCAACTTGTCAAGTCTGCAAAGGGATTTATGGAGCTATAGAGTAGATAGCCTCCTCCACATTGGCATCGCAATAAGCTCTACTTTGCACAAAAAATGAATGACAGTATAGGAAAATAACACCATTAACACCCAGCACCTTCTTGCAGTGAGTCCAGGATTACTGGTGGGTGGGTGAAGTCCTCTCAGCGAAAATCAAGTATTTATTCTGGTTACACAGATTTCTAAAACTTAGAGCGAGTTCCCTAATTACTAAGGAATAGATAATCATCTTAGTAAATCGGGAATCTCAGACAGAGCGAGCCATTCCTGCAAGAAGCATAGGAAAATCCTGAGATTTTACTCCTTGCAAGCCCGGTCGGAGAAAACCCTGATCAGCCTCAAACTTGTCTTTCATGGCCATTAGCTCTTCGACATCCCAGTTCGTCCATAGAAAGCGTCCATGAAGAAATTGGGCTTTCTTTGTAGCAGCCCAGACAAAAAAGTTGCCCGGCAGGGATGCGTCATCAAATGGAACTCCTAGACTATCGGCTTTGTAGCCATGGGTCATGTTCTCCGGTGTAAGAACAAATCCAGGATGCTACAGTATCGTAAAATTAGAATGCACTGATGTTTGTAGAACAGCCCATTGAATATACTTACAATACTTAGGATTTGCATCTGTTCAACCGGCGTATTAACTGCTAAATCGGAGAGCATTCGGTTAAACGCGAGACGAGGAGAGCTGGCAGCAGTGTAATGCATTGGAAGTCCATGAAAATGGGTCGCATTGGTTGATACGTAAATGAGGACCTAAAATGTCAACAGCTATTAGCTAAGAAGAGAGCAAGTTCTTCTGGGAAAAGGCAGTACCTTGCCCTCTTTTGAGCCTTGTCTCTGAAAACGATCAACGTTTATCGACTGATTTCTGACAGCAGACTCGAAAAACTTGAAAAATCCTTCCAAAGACTGCTCAGCTACAAACCGCGAGTTAGCCTCTTGGGGACAAGATTGGAAAATACATCGCAAACCACTTACGCTCCGGAGCAGCAGGCACAAGATCTGTAGCGTTGAGCACCAGGACATCAATCCGGATGCCATCACGTTCCAGGCTATCCCACAGTGCCTTCACAGAGTTGAGGTCGTTGATCTCGTACTCATATCCCACTACCTTGGTCTTGCCATTTCCTGCATCCTCGATCTCCTTGGCCACATTCGTCGCCTTTTCTGCTGACCGAGAAGTGATGGCAACCGTGTCAGCTCCTGCGGTAACGAAGGCTTCGGCCGTAGCGCGGCCGATGACTGCGGATCCACCGGTGATCAGTACCTTGCGTCCTGCTTGCGACTGCTCAGGGGATGCTGCATCTATAGCAGGGTAATTCTTTCGATGGAGGGTCTTGGTGACTTCAGACATTGCGAACCCGTATTCTCTGCAGTTGGTATATGTGTACGTATGGATGTATGAATATGGTTCAAGAGAATGAGGGGGTGGGATGCCGTCTCTGGGCGGCGGTGTGGCTTGCGTGTGAGATACTGGGTATTTTCCATCATTAGCCAATCACAACCCATTTGTCTCAGTGCTGAGCTGGATTTCTCTCACATGTTTCTATCCGGGGTCTCGAACCAGGATGGGGATGACGAGGAGCATAAGCACTAAACAGAGACTGGACTTTTGGACGGAGGACCTTCGAATTAGCGGGGACTACCTAGGGGGAGCCGCTCAAATTTTTACTTTCTCGGTTCCCATGCTGATATAATATTTGAGTTTGATCTGAATGGCGATAAGGCAAAGAAAATCACCTAAATATATTCGAGGTACTCTTGAAATTGCTCATGTCGTTGCACCGAATCTCGCTTTCTCAATCCGACAGAGCTTCAAGGCCTGGTTCCTCTTCATCAAACAAGAATTTAAGCTGCTTGCTGACTGTGATCGAAGGCGACAGGAGCATTTAAGCCTTGCCTATAGCCATTTTCTGTAATGATAGGAGAAGAGTGACTAGGTAGACATGATGATCTAGCCCAATTCCAATGTGAACTTACTTCTACTAACATACATGTCTTCAAAAGTCACCGCTAAGATGCACCAACGGTCCCCAATCTTTGTAGCAACTAAGCGCGCCATGTGAAACTTTATACTGAGTACATTATAATTTGTTATGATGTAACTTGTAAGGAACTCTTGCGAAGAAAGCCGAGATACCTAACTGCCTCTAGCCCCCAAGTCGACGCTGCGGCAATCATTGAATTGGTCAGATAATCACTTTCCATTCAGGGTTGTCTTTAAGACGTGTTGCCCTGATTCTTGCGAGTATTCCGTACGCAATCTGTCTGTTTAGTGGCAGGTCTAGAGGGCACCGGTGATAATGCCATTAAAGAACTGGCGCACATCTTGGACCCAAAGATCAGGTGCATTAATCGCCGGAAAGTGTCCTCCAGCTTCATGTTGAAACACCTTGACCAGGTTTACCAATCTGGCCATCCAGTCCCTAGGCTTATATGGAGTTAGCAATCAACTGAAAACGTTGGTGGAGGTATCAAATTTCCCTACCGCAAAGTTGACACTATGAAGACCATCGATATTGTTCGCGGCCCACTGTGACACTCCGGTTGGAACCTGAGACATAGGGAAGTTAAATGCCGACGGCTGGTATGAATCTGTCAGCACAAGTCTCTGCCTGGGAAATATATTGCACACCTTGAAGAATTCCTTGTATGATCTCAGACCTCCCCAGGGACCTTGGATCCACAGCATCATGGTATCCCTGATGAGATCCTTGGCTGTGTAATCATACCCGTCGCTAACTGCGTACTTTAAATGCCAAACCCAGCCTGCAAATCCAACAGGAGAGTCTGCCATAGCCTGGCCAATGGCCAGGGGTGCTTGCTGGTGCACTGTAGAATAGCTGAAACGCGTAGTAGACCAGACACCTATAGCTTGAATGTAATCACTTTCTTCCTGGGTTGTTTCGTTCTTTGAAAAGCGCTCGAGGTCTGTGGAATTTGGAGACATGAGAAAGAAATCGGAGAAATGCGCAATAATATTGTCGGGGACGATATTTGCCATCCAACTTGCCACCACCCATCCAAGATCAGTAGAAACTAAGCCATACTTTTCGTAGCCCAATGTTTTCATTAGAGCATCAAATACAAAACCCATCTGAGCAGGGCCAAGGCCAGAATACTCTGGCGCGGGGCTGAACCCATATCCTGGTAAATCTGGAATCACAAGGTGAAAACTTATGTTATCAGGGGCGCCGGAGCCGGATAGAAGGGGCTCGATAATTTTGTACCACTCAAGATGAGTAGAAGGCCATCCATGGAGGAGTAAAAGCGGAACAGCCTCAGGATTTGTCGAATGCTCATGAACAAAATGGAGCGGGACTGGATGATTGAAGTCTGAAGGGCCTTGCAAGGTGATGGCGTAGTGGGAGAAGTTGCTGTTAATTTCTTCCTGAACTTCAGTCCAATCGAAATTGTTGGTCCATTCATCCTTCAGCCAGGCCATATCCTTTTGGGGAGGGCCTTCATTCCATTGGTAGTTGCTGTCGTCCTTCAGGTCAGGAGAAAGCCGGTAAAGCTTTACTTTGGACTGAGTTTCTTCGATAAACGCTTCATCTACCGAGATGGTGAAGGGCACAGGGCTCGACGAGTTATATGGGAAATCAAAGTTCAAATTATTGGCTGTGGCCAAAAGAGGGCCAATACCGCCAGCGAGGAGTATCTGGTGCAGTTTCATCATCGTCACGATTCTTGATCAATGTTAAGCGAACTTAAGAACTTGTCGTGTTTGAATTCCCAACCCAATCGCATTGGTGCGAGGCTGATGTATTTTATAGTCAACACTCACTCATGGTCGAAACTCATCGATCAACCAATAGACATGGTGATTACCACATCAAGTATGATCAGCCGGTGATATTTTGTATCGTCTGACACGCGCGCGGGTACGGCTGCTCCCGGTGTCCTGGTCTCAGCCTTTCCTTTTTCGTAATTTTGTCAATTTTTTGCGAGCCGGAAATTTTCAAATGTCATCAACAACCAATTAGGTTCCGTTTCCCGTACAAAGTGGGATTTGCCCACGGTCCCTATCGTCTTCTAACGAGAGTAAAGAGAATCAGTCAACTTCCTTTGCCAGGGCTTCCCATCACTTACCAATACAATGCTTACATCAAGTATTATGACCAAATGATTCCAACACACATGGTATTCAGTCAATTTGTAATCGATTCTACAGGATTCCATGACCCAAAACCATACACGCCGTCATAATCCTAAAACTTGTTGAGAAGGCACTTTATTTTGTCTCTCAAGGCAGGCCAGTTGGATCTTGATTTTCTGGCTACCTTAAGTAGGCAGTGGACGGGAAAACTTATCATGGCATTGAGTCATCGGTAAGGAAATGATCGCTTCACAAGTCACTATAGCCCAATTATACCGAACAAAAAATTGGCTTTTGTTCAGAGTTCAATCACGTATCTCTGACCAGGAGATTTGATGCTCCCTTCCAAAGACCAGTTGAGCAACTAAGTACCTATGATGCTCACCTTTTCTGCGTCACTCTACGTCCAGAACTGTACCACACAAGCGAAGTGTACCTCCGCTGGTATTTCTTTCTTGAGCATACGGAGCATTGGTTTCCACCGATGAGTTGATTTATGATCGGCCACAGTTATAAGCTGCCACACGTCATCATTCCCGGCCTTGCCTTCGATGCAAAGTGCGCCCTGCCCAACAGCGTAAGGAAACACATCAGGCTCCAACCGCTGCGTAATGCGCTGACTAAGGCCGAGGCGCACCGAACCCGAGCATCGTGAAATTCAGGATCCGGCGCACCCAGCCTACCGAGGTGGGTGCCGATACGGAAAACGCGTGTCAGACGCGGGCACAAGCACGTGGGAACTCAAACCGCGCCTTGATGAATGAATCGCGAGGGCTTATGTAATCGTGTTTCACATATCGCGGAAATCCGGGTGATTCCCTCGTACCCTCTCATTAGCCTCAACGGCAGAAAACACTATGCCATCATTCCTTGCAAAAATAATTAGAAATGGGCACTCCCTCAATTGCCTTGTCAAACGGCTCGTCTAGCCCTAATCTCAATAAGTGGCGGCGTTAGCTTTTTGTTGCATCAAAACAAATGTGGATATCGATAAGCACAGCGCCACGCTGCGGATATTTGGCACAAGTTGTAGCAGCAAGCCGAGAGTTCAGACAGCAATCGCGTGTCGCAACAGCAGACGGAATTATCAAGGCCATAGCAAATGCTTGTACGGTAGATAACCGGTCAGATAGGGAAGCAGCAATCGCGCACTGTAGTACGGAGGTCGAGAGCTCAATTTTATTGCAATGCCCTCACAACAGCGGACGGAGGTCACTCGGAACAGTCACGCGTCTTTCCCAAATTCGTATTAGTGTCAAAGTTAAGCTTATCGATAACCCCATTGCTTAGAAACCGTTTCGGCATGTTGTCCACAGGTAAGTGCTCAGACTCAAAGATTTTATAAATGAAACAAAACAGCAGTCGATATAAGATGTGGTAAAAATCTAACGTAAGACGCTAGAATCAAAGGAAATAGAAACCAGAACTATTCCTATGTGAATCTAATTGTGCTAATATATCAATATTTATGCTTTCCACCGACATAAAGCAGACCTGGTGTAGGGTAGGGTAACCGGCCATGTCTAATGGGGAAATACCAGAAGCCCCATAATCACACAATTCTGCGTCACACAGTATCATCCACGCGTCGCGCGCTTGCATCCCACCCTCACTCTTCCGGAGCCTAATAAATGGCCGCGACTGAGCTGAGATGTTGATTGGCGTATGTATGGTCTTGGCGGCAAGTTCTAGCGTCTGATCCATATCGACAAGGTCTAGGATGTAGTGCACTTCTGCCGCCAGACGCGTCGCGCGCGGACGGGACGCCAGCCTTGGCATCTTCATCGGATGGGACGCCGGCATCGGCCCTAGCTCCTTGGTATGCTGCATACTTATGTTTGAAGTGTCATAGCGACTACCTTAGCGACGGCGAGAGATTTAAGAAACTGGACGTCACAGAACCCCAGCCCACAATCTAATGTCGATGACGCCAGCCGTTTATTATGAGCCCCACTGCTTTCACGCGGACGAGCACGTCTTGCGGGCCCTGGTTCCGGCTTGGGTTCTTCAGTATACTCACAGGGTTGGCTCATTGCAAATGTTTGTATGCTTTCATCTTTATCACAAATAGTTTACCGTACTACGTAAAAGAATTCACCAACCATCCATGTAATGGATAGATCAACAGCGTTGCCTCGGAGTCTGTATTGGATTGGCCCCAAGAGTAATACTGAAGCTGAGATGACCCCGCATGATTGGAAGAGCGCCGAAGAAAATACGGGAATGAAAGTGCACTTTTATATTGCTGAGGGGTCCTTGTGATGTGTGTCGCGGGCGTGGGATGTTATCGTATTGTGCATTTAGCCTTACTGTTGGTCATTTCTGGATTGGATGATGCGTAGCTCGATATACAAAATCTGTATTAGACTAAATATCCTACAAATCAAGATATAGACAAGAAATAATTCTTTTGCCTCACATCCTTACTCGCCCTAAGCCCCGTTTCCTTACCAAAGAGGAGCCCCTTAGATGTTCTGGTTGATCCAGTCGATGTAGTTGGCAAGTCTGGTGTAGACACCAGGATAACCAGCACGAGCGCAGCCGACGCCCCAAGAGACCACACCGGCGAGAGAACCATCCTCAGCCATGACAGGGCCACCGCTGTCACCCGAGCAGGAGTCCTTGCCACCCTGTTGGAGACCGGCACAGAACATGTTGTCGGTGATTGCGTTGATCCCGCTGTAGTCGGCGGCGCACTCGGCACGGTCTATGACGGGTACGGAGACGTAGCGTAAGCTAGCAGAGAGGCTGCCATTCTCGCTTGTGAGACCCCTACATCAGAAAAAAGAATATTGATTAGCCAGTTCTGTGGTGCTGTAATTAACGTGTGGTAGTCTGGGGATTGTACATACCAGCCAGCAACAGTGATGCTACCAGAGGGATCAGATCCGGCAGCGGCGAGAGTGGCATAGCCAATATTGCTGCTTTCGGCAATGGCAGAGGAGAGATGCAGGATTGCAACGTCGTTGTCAGTGGTATCCGGGTTGTAGTCAGAGCGGCGAGTGATGCTGGAAACCTTGCTGGTTGTGCCACCAGATTGCCATTGCTATTGAATATGGAGTTAGTTTCATTGAACTTTGTACGAGTTATGGGATGATATTAAGAAGAAGACATAATAGATAACCCGCAGTTCAAGAAAGAGATACAGGTATATGACTAAATAGAAGCAAAATTAAGTATGGTGTATTCGCTTACAAGAGAACCGGCTCGGATAGTGTAAACAGAGGGGCTGGTCTGGCTACCATCCTGATTGAAGGTGCAATGAGAGGCAGTGAGGACGGTATTGGCGCCAATGAGAACACCACCGCAGATCGTGGAGTCGGTAGTCACAGTGACAATGTAGGGAAACTGTCCAGCGGAAGCAGGGCTTCCACCGACAATGAGAATGCTAGCTTCTTCGCGAGGAATAGCACCGCCCAGGGTGAGGGCGGGCAGGGCTAGAAGAGCAGCAGCGGCGACCTTGGAGACCATTGTGAACAGTAAGGGTAGGGTTAAGAATAGAATAAGATAGAAGGTAGTCTAATGGATCAAGGACACAAAGCTATCGTTAGGAAGCTGAGGTTGTCTTAACACTTATATAACAGAGACGGACCAGTATACGCCGCCCTAGATGCTTTACATGGAATCAGCTAATACACAGGACATCTCTTTTGCCGCTTTCATCTACGAATGGCAGTTCATAAATGCCTTAAACTCTTTCCCCATTGGGCTTTAGTCAAGACCAAAAGAAGGCATTGCGGGAATACAGTCAGTGCGTAGGAGCGAGGGTGCTTGTCTGGATAAGGGTTGTTGATGTGACAGGGTTAAGGAACGATGATCTGCATTATAGCTTCCTGATTCTTTCCAACCCCCACTCGTTTCAACTTGAAGTCCTGTAGTATTTTTAGAGCAAGTCCTACCTGCATTTTCCACCACTGAGCATCAAGCGATATCTACAATGGTAAAAGTGAGAGTTTCGATTCTAAACTAATACTACATTTCAAGGTTAAGAGGTCTCTTGGTGTTATCCTGAAGTACCCGTTGATATTTGGTGGGTTGGGAGAAAAGAACTGGAGATTTTCCAGGAGCGGCCGATGCCGCTTACTACGGCTTAAACACCATCCTAAATGGGATGTATTGTAATACGTGCGGAATTCCACTGGTAATCACCCACTTCAATCGGATAGAGGCGAATAATAAGACTCCTTTTATACGCCGGTGTGTGGTCCCATCTAGGAGTTAGGCGGGGGAAGCCACTCTGCGTTCTCTTTTCACTCCCTCTTCCCATCTCACGCGGACTTCCTAATGTAGCAGCTTGGCTCTTTTGTGCAGGATGAAGAGCTGACAACCCTTCTTCTTTTACAAATACAATTATGAAACAAATGTATGCACTCAGAAGAAGACATGATACGAGCCTATCTGCACATGCCTATAACGGCGAAGTGGATAATGTGCTATTCCTTTTGCCACCACCTCAGTCGGCCCCGAGCCTCGGTTCCCCCATGGTTTCCGGTATCGCAGACACTTGACGGAGAAATGGGACTTTAAAACGTGCTATCTCCGCAGAGAAAACAAAGGAACCTACTTCATGAGATGGTGTGAAGTTGAGCTAGCTAGTTTAATATAAGCGTACTTATCTTCTTAAATATAAGTCTAAGTTCTTAAATTCAATAATAGGTAATACATAGTAGCTTATACTGATTTAAAATAGATTAATAGAGCCTAAAGTTGAAATAATACTAATTTATGTTTAGCATTAACTGATCACGCTGGTTTACGTCCAATCATCAAATACATTGGCGAGAACAAATACTCTTGGCCAGTTGCTGCCAACGCTGCAGCAGTGAGAGCCAGACTGTCGGCCGTCTTTTTCGTACCTGTTGGTGCGAGGCCTATACTCTCCAAAAACCCAAAGACTTTGTGCGAAACACTCAGCCCCCAACTGCTCAACCATACTACGGTAAAGCAATCAACCAGAGACTGTGCGTAGCGCATCCGGCCAGCAAACGGCCAATACCACGGGATAGCGTCCTCTCTCTTGGCCAAATCTTCATGATGGAGGACTTCAAACCCTGCTGCTTTGATAGCTGCCAGAGCATCGCGGCGATTGGAGATTGTATTGACAATGCCGCCGCCCATTTCGAGGCCAAGACGCATGTCCCTATGGGCAGGGTTTGTGTCATCGTAATCATCGGTCATGACCCATTCGTACACACCAAAAACACCTCCTGGCTTTAACACACGAAAGATTTCGCGATAGATGGCTTCGAGATTAGGAGCATGGACAGTGGCTTCGATACTGTACACGGCGTCAAAAGACTTGTCTTCAAAGGGCATTTGCTGGAAAATAAGGTCAGCGTATATACCCTCCGGTTGAGTGCCAATCTTTACAAACCATAAAGTCTCCTTTGACAAAACGGACATCCTCAGATTGCCCACTCTTCGATGCGTAACCGTTAGCACGTCTGATCTGGTAGTCATTAATATTGATACCAGTGACATGGACGCCCGAGAACTTCGCGATCTGCCGTGCGGGTCCCCCTACACCGCTACCGACGTCCAGAACGTTCATGCCCTTTTTGAGATTCATGGAATGGGCCAAGTAGTGCTCATGGCGAGTGATGGCCTCACTAAAGGATTCGCCATAGCTCGAGCGACAGAAGTGGAAGGATTGGCCCCAGCCGTATTCATAAAAGTCAGTTACAAGGTCATAATACCTATCCGCTCAACCAAGTTAGTTGTCTATCAGACTTTCAAGGCGGAATATATCTGTGCCGGAGGTTCCATTTCTCACAGTTTTGTCCGCGTGGCGTATTCATTCTACATCATGTTAGTTGGTTTGATTTATAAGAAGGCGTCATGGTAGCTCACAGTCTGCTCCCCGATCGATTTTCCGGTCCAATATTTGAAGTATCCGTCCACCGCGGATTTCATTGCATCTGAGTTCTTTCGGAATAGCGAGGTGAGGCCACCGCGCGTTGTGCCAGACTTGCCGTGCATAGCATGGGCGAACTGAGTATCGCGCCCGTGATCTTGTGGTTCCAGAGTCTGTACAGCCATTTTGGCGAGGACTGAATTATGAGAAAATATGTGTCGCTGTTATGTCAGGTCGAGGGTTTTGGATTTCTTAAACTACTTCGGATCTGACAGTGCATCATCCATAGATATATCTGGTGCTCATTGTGTTCACTTTCTCCGGTGTCAGACATCCAGAACATGATTGTCTCAATTATGAGTCAGATTGACGAATGTGTCGCATCTGAAGTCATTCTTAGTGTGAAATCGTCTGCTTCTTTGATTTCTTGTGTGACTAAGACTGCCGTGCCGGTACATCAGAGACATCTGCCTCGCAAATGTATCCCATTGTAGCGAATCTAATAAGACACCTTCCGGTCCTTGCGTCACGCAGCGATGTTCGTATCCGAATGCGCACAAAGCCTTCCGCATTCCTTCACACTACCTACTAAAACACCCTAATCCGTGAGATGAAAACATCATTATTCGATCCGGCTATGATTATCTTACCCCAATTAAGCTCCATAATGAGATATGTTTTATTACGTTTTCGGCGCTATGGTCACTGAGGAAGGCTAGTGGGAATCACCAATCACCTTTAATATAAATTAAAACTTGACGTGACACATATGGTGTAGAGGAATAAATGACTCCGGAGTTTTGCGCCTGTCATCATGAACCATCTTACAAGATCGTTGTCTTTGATTAGAGATGCCACGCATAGGGTTCTTCTAGACTCTCAAATCGCCGTTTGGCCTAGTGTGCTCACATATAGCATACCGACTGTGGTTATTTCTACAATATCTGCATATTATATTTGCCAACTCTGTCGCGGTGGCTCTAAAACTGAGACAAACTATACGTTGCCATGGTATATGCTGCTGGAGCTTGCAATCACTACAACTATTTTGCAATCTGGCAGTGTGATCACTCGTCCGATGTAATAAAAGGTTCTTCCTCTTAGTGTGAACTGCAGCTGATGGTGAATTTATTAGAATTTCCCTGCTACACCGGAATGGCTTCCTCCACGGGTTGACATCACGGCATCAGATCTTGTATAAAGTCCACAACGTGGACTCAGTGCTCGCCAGACCTCACCACTTGGTCAACCCCGACCCTATTGCCCTAGCCTTGTTCCCTAAGTTCTTCGGCGTATCAGTGTCTCCCGAGCTTCGCAAAGACTTCACGGCATTTTACAAGGCTTTGACAACTGCGGTGGAGCGAGGTTTTGTCAACGAGGCTGCGAGTACCTATGCGATCCAGGAAGCTAATATCCCAAGAAGAATCTTGTCATTGTTAAGCTTTTCAGAAAATCCGAAATACCAGCATGGGTGGGAGAAAAACGCCAACGTGAAGATCCATTCCGACTACGTTGAAGCTGATCTAGACGTAATATTAAAGGATTTTGGTGGCCACACGTCTATCCCGATGTTGTACGGGCAAGATTTCCTGAAGAGACACCCGACGCTGCTCGATGACTTCTGGCTGTTTGACGGTTTTGCACTACCCTTCAAAGCTTTAGGCATCCCAGAGTGGGTGCCCATCAGACCATATCAGAACGCGCTCGCAGCACGGCGCCGCCTCCAGGATGCGTTGATTGGTCTCTATCGGCGCATCGATCAATACGAAAATGGTGCACCCATCGACTATGACGCGAAGATGGATGATATCGGGCAAGTTGCCATTGAGCGACATAGGCTATTTGCGCAGTACAATATCCCGATATCCGACCGTGGGAAATTCGAATTAGGTACTCTATGGGCACAGAACGCAAACACCCAGCCCCTGATATTCTGGTTCATATTGTTTGTCTACTCTACACCTGGATTAGTAGAAGAACTTCGAAGCGAGGTCTGTGGGTTTGTGCCACCCCTAAATGGATCAAATCGGACCGACAGCGACTCGATTGATCTCGCCGGTTTGAGGAACAAGTGTCCGCTGCTCAAGTCGGTCTTTTTGGAAACCTTTCGGGTGGTCAGCCAGCCAACTTCGATGAGATACATCGCACAGCCCATGAGCGTTTTTGACGGTCGTCGTCATCGTCATCTCCAGCCAGGGACTTGGATATCCGTCCCACATGGGGGTACACAACAAGACCCATCTGTATTTGCAGATCCTACTAGTTTCCAACCTCGCCGCTTTATTAAGTGCGATGAGAAAACAGGAAACGCTTCGGTGGGCTATGGCAGGCTTAAGCCGTGGGGTGTAGGAGCAGGCATTTGCAAAGGGCGTGTGCTCGCAGAAAAGCAGGTGTTGGCCACGGTGGCTTGCTGCATCATGATGTGGGATATTGAGCCGGTAAACCAGGATGGATGGAAATTACCGGGGTTGATTCCAACCACAGCGGTTATGCGGCCATCACATGGGGTCCGTGTAAGAATGAAACATCGATCTGAAGTAACTCAATCAATGTAAGCAACTCTGATTTTATAGTTTGCGTCGACGGCCTAAGCCTCCATCCCGTGGCGATTCTACTACAATCTACGGTAGCGATAGCCTAGTCTTTATCTAGGAGAGATTTCGACTATAAGGAACATGAAGTATAATGTATATTATTAAAGAGTATAATATCATTAAGAATTAACTTATAACTAGTTATTGACGTTGTATATAATCAAGGGGCTACATTCAATAAAGCTATCTAAATTAGGTTCTTCCCAAGTAATTCCCAGTTGTCAACTGTCAAACTTCTCCGCGCTATCTTGCTAGTAAAGATAGCTCGATCTAGAATGATTCGTCCATTATACGGAAGATTTCCTGGTTTTGATCAAACCAAGCGCCAAGCTCAACACCACGGTCTGGCACGCTGACGGTATCCCCAAAGCTTTCAGAACCGGGTTCAATCCCTCCTGCAAGCATTTCGGTGTGATGGCCCACTTGTGTTCCGTGATTTAATTGCATCTGACTCGGCAGCGGTACCCCGGCATCGGCAAACACCATCTCAAAGGGCGTGTCTGGTATGTAACCCGCCTGGGCCACACTCGAGGAACTAGCTATGGAGCCGTTGACGTACTTGAATGCCACATTGTACATCAGTCTAAAGAGCTGACGTTGCTTTCTGTATGCGTCGGGTAGATCTGTCGGGAGATTTTCAAGTGGCTCTACAATGGCCAAGAGGCTCTCTAGATGGTCTGGCTCTCGGGTCTCAAAAGTGCGACAAAAGAGGACAATGAACGGCATAAGCGGTGCCGAGAGAAGGGCCCTAGAACTACTCTTGAGCAAGCCACCCGATCGAAGGTTATTCATGAGACACATACCAATGAATATAAAGCTCCATGGTGCTAGCATTGGCATTTCGCAAGAGAGAAAGGCATTTCTTGTGCTCCTCTAGACATTCATTGGCCGTAGACAGGCACTCGTCACAAAAGGCGGATCCTGTGTAGACGCTCGGCTGTATGCTTCGGTAAATCAAGGTCTGTACGGCCAGATGGGAGACTTTTTCTGCATGCATGACCACCTCGTAGACTGCTTCCAGACCGTTTTCTCTCAAGACGGTCATTTGTCGCTCCTGAACCTCGTGTTTCAGCTCATTTCAGTTCGGTCAAGGAAGGTTCGGACCATTACTACCTCGACTGGATCACGGCTCTCATAAAGAGCTTGAAGTTCAACTGCCAACTGCCTTGCCGTGATCTCTTGAATGTGTTGTGGGCGACGGAGAGCAACTGGGCTATAGATATCGTCGTATATCCTGCCGTAAAGTGTAGCCATCTTCATCCACTTTTGCCCAATGGGGAAAATGCGGTCCATGTTACTGTCCTCAAAGTCAGCTAGTGACAGGGCAATATCGTCATCTCTTAGCAGTGAGGACCGGTTGAGCCGCATCGAGAGCATTTTGTCAAAAATATACAAGATCCGGAAAAGTCCGACACGGCGTCGTCGGTCCTCTTTCTTCTCTGATCGTTGGGGTTTGTCACGGTTGTAGCCCAATGTGAGAGACATTTGGGCCGCAGCTGCGAGATAGGTCCAGGCCATTGATATCCGGCATCTCAGCATAGAGTTTGTCGACTACAGGCAGGTCAGCTTTCCTGTCTGTCCACTTGGAAACGGGTTCTACCCACAGCCATGACTAGGGCTAGGATGAAGTCGAAGGTGCATGGAAGATTGAAAGACAGGCTGGCTAGAACCTGGTCCAGATTTGCCAGACATAATGTGCCTTGAGACTTGAGGTTTTGCTTGACGATTGGATATTTTTCCGCTTCTGCCAAGCCCATAAAGAGAGGGTGAAGACCACACTGAACAATGATGAGATGCGCAGTTGTCGGCGTGCCAGAGTAGACTGTCATGACGTACTCTACAAACTGGCCGATTGTTTCAATCTCCATGATCCAACAAAACTGAAGCTGGGGAGTTTCTAGAGCACATGTCACTACCAAAACTGAAAAGCATGGCTTGGACAACGAAAGACCTACCTCTCAGTTTCTGTAGAGCTGCCATGGTCATCTCCAGCGGAGGTAGTCTGAGTCCATATCGGACCGAATTTGGTGGCAGCAGATGCGTTCCAGTTGGTTTTGGGCGACTGGGACCAGGCTCCTGTTCATTTAGGACGTCTTTGAGGGCATGGAGGCTCGACTTGACCTCATCAGATATGTCCGAAGGATGATTGCTGTCTAAAGCCTGCTGGGCAAATTTGGCGGCAAACGTAGCCTCACTGGCTAACCCAGCATCACTCTCCAGGTCTGACCCTAGACCATCGTTATTGACACTAGTCTGGGGGAGAGACGGAGATACGTATGAGAATGGTGATCGGTGGGGGTTAGAATCAACATCATTCGTTGGAGCTTTGTCTGTCGTAGGGGTAAGCGAGCATTCTATGTTGTGAACAGCCAGTGAGACACGATCAAGCTTCTCCGAGAGGTCGTCGAGCTTGTCGTCACTTGGTTCAGTCAGCAGCTGGAGCGAGGAACAGAGAGACTTGGTCACATACTATCCGTTTGAGACCAGGGCACGTCGACGCTTGGGTCGAGGCTTGAAACCTAGCGGATACGTGCACTCAAGTGACTTTCGGGAACACGGATCGCAAGGATCTACACGGTCACATCGAACCTGATAATGATCAGAAGGCGAACAGAAGGAAAGGTGAAGAAGAAGCACGGTGTAATTGAGGGGCCAGCTCGTACCTTGCGCTGCCGACACTGGTCGCACTGTCCCGACAGTCAGCAAAACAAAGTTTAAAGAGTCTCCAGGGGGCCGGTAGAACTCTACAGAAAGCTTCTGGACCGTGCGGACAGGGAAATTGGGCGTGTCGGGCTCGAGGTCGCCCCTGAAAGTCTCTCCGTCCATGTTGCGGCTGCGGGTGGTAAGTCGGTGCTGGTTCCAGTCCGGTCGTAGACACACAAATACGAATGGGTCTTATGGACTTGACGGGGCTGAATGACAAAGCGAATGATTCACTCAAGGCAATAATAGTAGCTTCTCCCACTCGGGTACTAGACCCGGCGTCCAGGCCGTGTTTATTGCCTATGTCTGGCTTGAGGGGAACCTCTGCTGATGGCAATAGGGGAACCTCGCTGATGGCTTGAGGGGATTAGCTTTCCGTGCTTTGCAAACCAAAAAACTAACGTTTCCTGCTACCGTCATCAATCACACATTGCGGAGCCCGAGGACCCCGGCTTGGCTCGCCCGTATCTGGGCTCCAGAAAGCCAAGACCAGATACGGTTGGGCCAATCATCTAAAGGGGGAATAGAGGAGATTCTTGGCAGCATCGGAATCTCGCGTCGTCCGTAATGCCGCCAGCAAGCAGAGGCAATGCAGTAATTTCGGACGCAAGCATTGCCTCTTGACGACCGAGCCGAAAGGGGACATTGGTTAAGAAGTCATGGCTACCTTTAAAAAGTTCGATAATGTGGTGGTTTCTACTTAATAGCCAATTCAAAGCCCCGGAGACCTCTTCCCAGGTCAAACTCCTGGCCTACTTGAGTCGACACTCCTTTGCGTTCCATCCTGCCATCTAATTCTTGACTATTTCCAAAGACCTTATTGCACCAAAGAGCGCGTTGTCTATGTTTCTGCCCTGACTGGGCCGTGCACATTACTTCAAATCGCCATGGCAGCGATCAAGATGGACACGCTGGTAGCCAGCGAAGCGACGGCCTCTACCAAAGTCAAGGAGGATGCCGAAGCTCGTCCGCGAAACAATAAGCGATCAAGTTTCAAGGACTATGTGGTAATGACAACTCAATAACCCACGATCAAATCTCTCAAGCTGATCCCAACTCACACACTATCTAGCGAGTCTTTTCTTATGGGCAAGGCTTCGACTATGCCGTTCTTTCAATCGGCATCATGGCCGCCATTGGATCCGGTGTTGCCCTTGCCATGGTCAATCTCGTCATTGGAGATTTCATCACCATCATGACCGAGTTTTCTGCATCGTCTGTCGCGCCCAGTAATTTCATGTCCAAGGTTTCCAAGTCTGCGTATGTCCTATTCACCCCTTCTTCTATTCCAACTGGCAGGCTAACTTGGAAATATCCCAGGCTGTACTTCATCTACATTGCCATCGCTAGATTCGTCTGCACTTATGTCTACTCGTCGCTTCTCACCTACGTCGCCCTCAGAATCACCCGGAACCTGCGCTACCGATACCTCAAATCAGCCCTTGGTCAGGAAGTGGGTTTCTTTGACATGGGAACTGGAGGATCCATCTCTATGCAGGTGACTTCCAACGCCAAGCTTATCCAGTCTGGCATCTCGGAAAAGCTTGGTCAAGTCTTCCAGGCTGTATCAACCATGGTTGCCTCCTTTATTATTGCCTTCATCAGCCAGTGGAAGCTCACTCTCATCCTCTCATCCATAGTGCCTGCGCTGCTGCTCGTAGCCGGATTCGCCGGTGCTCTCGATGCTGGTATCGAAACGAAGATACTTAAAACCTATGCGCGAGCTGCCTCTTTGGCGGAGACTGTTCTAGCGAGCATCCGAACGACAAAGGCGTTTGAGCTGGTGCCGAGAATGACGCACGAATACTCGAAAATCATTGGTGAAGCGAGGACTCTTGGCAACAAGAAGAACGTATTGTACGCCGTCATGTTCGCTGGAGAATTCTTTGTCATCTTTTCTGGAATGGCTCTAGCCTTTTGGAAAGGTATTAGAATGATGGTTCAAGGAGAAATTGTCGAGATGGGCACAATGTTTACTGTCCTGTTTGCCGTCATCATGGCTGCTGCCGTCATCAACTCTCTTGCGCCTCACCTTGTTACCTTTGGACGAGCTGGTACGGCCGCAGGCGAGCTATTTGAGCTCATTGACAGACCATCGAGCATCAATCCTTTCGATCAGTCAGGGGAGGTTCCTCAGAATACGCAGGGTGTCATTGAACTCCGTAACCTCACCTTTAGCTACCCGACTCGTCCTGATATATGTGTCCTTGATGATTTCAACCTCGACGTTCCAGCCGGCAAAGTCACGGCTCTGGTTGTAAGTCCCCCCGCCACGCCTACCTCCCAAACTCTTGCTAATTTGAATATGCAGGGACCAAGTGGCTCTGGAAAAAGCACAATTATTGGCCTACTTGAGCGATGGTATAACCCGAGTGCTGGCTCGATCAAGTTGGACGGTCAAGAGATCAAAGATCTCAACCTGAAATGGCTTCGGACTCATGTGCGCCTCGTTCAGCAGGAGCCTGTGCTTTTCAACGGTAGCGTGTTTGATAATATAGCCAACGGTTTGATAGGGACACCGTGGGAAAACTCGTCTCTCGACGACAAGATGCAACGCGTCCAGGCTGCTGCTAAGACAGCCTTTGCGCATGATTTTATCCAGGAGCTTGTCAATGGATACGATACCCGGATTGGTGAGAGAGGGGGACTCCTTTCCGGCGGTCAGAAGCAACGTATCGCCATTGCCCGCAGCATTATTTCAGAACCTCGAATCCTTCTGCTTGATGAAGCTACAAGTGCCTTGGATCCCTACGCCGAGGCTGTAGTTCAGAAGGCCCTGGATGAAGCCTCAAAGAACCGCACAACAATCGTTATTGCCCACAAGCTCAAGACAGTTCGGAATGCCGACAACATCGTTGTCATGGGCAAAGGCAAAATTGTGGAACAGGGGCGACACGAGGATCTTGTTTCTCGCCACGGTGTTTATGCCTCGCTCGTCAGAGCCCAGGACATTTCCGCAACCGATAACGATCAAGCCTCCTCTGATGATTCCGACGTGGCTGATGAGGACATTGTTCTCAAGCCGACCAATACTTTACAGCAGGAACAGAGCCAGATTGATAGA
The DNA here is from genome assembly GCA_902141235.2 of Clonostachys solani. Lineage (NCBI taxonomy): Eukaryota > Fungi > Ascomycota > Sordariomycetes > Hypocreales > Bionectriaceae > Clonostachys > Clonostachys solani. The sequence continues at coordinate 655,246 of CABFOC020000040.1, forward strand.
AGGGCTGCCTTGTCCAAACAAAGCGACTATAGCTTACATGAGGGCACTGGCATTGTGAGGACGATTTGGAGACTGGTCAAGTTTACCCCCGAGATCAAGAGCTGGTACATACTTGTGGCTTTGACTTGTACAGTTGGAGGTAAGTTTGTCGCATTTCCGAAAGTGACCCAAAGTATGGTGTTAATCGCCCCGATTAGCTGGTGTCTACCCAGGCCAGACTCTCCTTATCGGTCAAGTCATGGATTTGTTTAAATCCGAAGATATGCAAAAGAGAGCCAACTTCTTAGCACTCATGTTCTTCGTCATGGCGTTGGGTTTATTTGTCATCTATGGCGTGCTTGGTTGGGCAACCAACGTGCTCGCTCAGGTTTGTTGCCTTGCACACCAGAATCCCCTTCTGCCTTTTGAGCAACCACTGATAACCTTGCGCAGACTCTTGCAGAAAAAGTTCGAAAAGACATGTTTTCCTCGTTTATCCGCCAAGACCTCGCTTTCTTTGACCGACCTGAGAACACGGTCGGCGCACTGACAAGCAAGATCGACTCCTTTGCGCAGTCCATCTTCGAGCTTATGGGCTTCACCATTGCTATCATTCTGATGGCGCTCATCTCTGTCTGTGTATGCGCCATAATGTCCATTGCCTTTTCTTGGAAATTAGGCCTTGTCGGTGTCTGCGCTGGGTTCCCTCCCATGATACTATCAGGCTATGCAAGAATTCGACTCGAGACCAAGATGGATGCCGAAATTGATTCAAGATTCTCCAATAGTGCTTCAATTGCATCGGAGACTGTCACCGCTATTCGAACAGTGTCCTCGCTAGCCATTGAAGATGATGTGCTCCGGAGATACACGGATGAGCTGGATCATGCCATCCATGGGTCTAAAGCATCTCTGTTCACTATTATGATTTGGTTTTCCTTGACACAGTCGATCGAGTACTGTATTTTGGCCTTGGGCTTCTGGTACGGCTCCAAGCTGGTAGCTGGAGGAGAGATTACCTTTTACCAATTCTTCGTCTCCTTTATGGCTGTTTACTTTTCTGGCCAGGGAGCAGGACAGTTGTTTAGTTTCGCAAGCAGTGAGTCAATACCGTCCGGTCGTGTGCAGCGGCGAGTTCTCGTCACAAGGAGAATGCGCAGGCTAACATTCATCCAGGTTTCACAAAGGCCAACTCGGCTGGAAACTACTTCTTTTGGATCAAAAGTCTCCAGCCAACCATCACGGAAACGGCCGAAAATGAGAAAAGAGGTCCTTCTGACGGTTGCAAGTCCTATCATCTAGACAACCTGGAGTTTTCTTATCCTCTGGCCCCTCGTCATCGTGTTCTCAAAGGCGTGTCACTCAAAGTAAGCCCTAATTTATCACAAACCCCAAAAGCACAACTAACAGAAACGTTCAAAGATCACACCCGGTCAGTTTGTTGCATTCGTTGGAGCGTCAGGTAAGTCCTTGTCCATTCACCCTGCTTGCTGTGCAGTGACTGACCCTGCTCCAGGATGTGGAAAGAGCACCATGATATCTCTACTTGAGCGATTCTATGATCCTACCAGCGGCGCCATTGTAATCGATTCGACGCTTCCTCTCAGAGATATAAACCCTCGGCTATACCGCGCCCATGTTGCCCTCGTCCAGCAGGAGCCAACATTGTTTCCCGGAAGCATTCGTGACAATATCGCCATGGGCGCCGATAAGAATGCCATGTCAGAGATTGGCAAACCTATTGACGATAAAGCCATTGAGGTTGCGTGTCGAGCTGCGAATGCATGGGACTTTGTCAGTTCCTTATCAGATGGCCTGGGTACACTCTGCGGCACTGGTGGTAGCCAACTTTCCGGTGGTCAGAGGCAACGTATTGCTATTGCCAGAGCTCTGGTTCGCAACCCAAATGTGATTCTTCTTGATGAGGCGACGAGTGCTCTTGACACGGAGTCTGAGAGGGTGGTTCAGGCTGCGCTCATGGAGGTTGCCTCATCTAGTAGCAGGATCACTATCGCTGTTGCCCATCGCCTGTCAACTGTCAAGGACGCCGATTGCATCTTTGTGTTCCACAACGGCCGAATCGCCGAAGCGGGCACTCACTCTTCCTTGATCGCGGAGGGTGGGATGTATAAGAAGATGTGTGAGAGTCAAAGCTTGGACGCATAATATATGGTGAGAAGGGTTCCCAAGTTATGACAGAGGTTCTTTTTGCACAAACTCTAGGTATGTGCTGGGTCATACAAATTATCACGTATAGAGTTTTAGATCAAGATGGCCTACTCAGACCATATTGTGGCGACATTCAAGTCCCCCCTCCTTCTCCGGGCTCCACAATCACCTATCGATATAGATTTCCTTTGTTTGTTTATTCTTTTAATTTTGCTTTTATTAGACTCCAGTTGACGTTATAGACTTAAATATAAATAAGGCCACTTTGTATCGCGCCTGCGGCTACTATGATCCTATTATGAGACCCTGCTTAATGTTCTCAATCTCTACTAAGAATACTAAAACATAATACAGCAATGTTGGAATAGCCATTTCATTCAATTTTATACCAACCATGGGTCCTGCAAAAGCTCCTTGGCTGTTGGGCGCTCGTTAGGGTCCCAAGCGAGGGCTCTTCGGATGAACTGGAGGAACTTGGTCTTGTCCATCAACTTTGTTTCGGATGCCTCCAGAGTTTTCTCTGCCGGAATAGGAACAAAGTCGCCCCATTTACCTAACGATGAGGAGGACAGTTAGCAAAGCCCCAGAATAGCTCACATGTTGATACGCGTACCGTTCTCATCCCAATACTCCAGTGCTCTCTCACGGTGCCTAGCAAGCAACGAAGCAGGTGGTGGCCCCAGGGCGGCGATGAGTTCGGAGAAATGCACTCCGTCCGAGAAGGTCCCATCGCCTTTGAGGGCGCTGAAGAGTGGCTTCCCTTCAAGGAGATTCCATGCCTAAGGATAGTCAGAATCAAAACTGAGAATACAAGACAACTCTTGTTGAATTTACAGTGAGCCCAACGCTCCAAACGTCGACTGGATAACTCCATTGGATACATAGGAGCGTCTCAGGAGCTCTATACATGATTGGCATGATATCGCCTGTATGGGGCCCAGGTCCTAATCTGACCTCCCCAAAATCGGAGAGAAGGAGTGGGCCAACCTTTGGCTTCATGAGGCGAGAGAAATATATAGTTCGATCAGAAAGTTCTTTGCGAGGAACAGGATGTGAGAATTCATTGTCCTCCAGCGCCTTAAAAAGGGAGTTATCGTTCAAGCCAAGTAACAAGTTACCCGGATGCACATCTGATTTGGTGTCAGTTCAACATCCGTCGACTTATCCAATAACTTGTGCATCAAAGATACGAAGGGAAGAAGTGCTACTGACCTGTATGCACAGCCTGAACTTCAGTGTGCAGAAAAGCAATAGCCTCAAGAAGTTCTTTGATGGCGCCTTTGACGAACTCCTCGTCAAATCCACGACCTTTCATGAACACCGTATCCATATCACGCAGACTCATTTGAGAAACTTGAAGAACTAGGACCATGTGCTTGCCGTGGGGCCCAGATACTTCAAAGGTGTCCAGAAGCTTCCTGACATTGGCGGCGCCTATGTGGTTGCTGGGAAGGACTTTGTTAAGATGCTCATAAAAAGGACGCTCACGGTGTTTGGCAGAATTATGAATGTAGATTTTGAGAGCCACATATTGAGTACCCCTGTAATCTATGGTAAGCTAGCTTTTTCATCATCACTAGCGAGGCACTTACCGGAGGTCTCGTGCAAGCCATATGGTGGAGGACGAGCCGAAGCCCAGCTTGGTCATGATTTGGAACCTGTCTTGAAATACTTCACCTAGGCGGACAGGATAAAAGTGCTCGGGTTTATATTCGGGCATTTCTTCTTCTTCAATGAGCTGATCTTTGTCAATGACATCAAACCCTTGGGAGGGGAAGGTGCGCGGCTCTGATCGTGGGAGCTCCGTCGAAAACAACTGCAGTTTGCGACGAAGGCCGCCGAGTGTCCATGGGGAGGGCATTATCATAGAACGTCGAGAATACGAAGCTAAATATGATGGGGAAAAGGTTGATGATCTTAGAGCAGGCATTCGCCTCGATGTTGTTCGGCACGACGTCATGACAACTTGGTTTTCGATTAAGTAGGCATTGAATTGCGAGTAGTTAGGAAAGGTTGAGTGGGACAGACTACCAAACAGTGGCTAGAAATCATCTGTCTATTAATTACCTAATATTTATGGTTGGCGACCTACTCAGAAAGGTGCCCCCAACTACTACAGACCCTTACGGTAGTGGCCCAATAACGTCCCACAACAACCAACTTCAAATGATATCGTTTATTTTCTCGGTTTGTCTGCACTTGTGTCATCAAAAACTCCCTCTCAAAATCCACTCTCGCAGGCTCTCTTGGGAGAGATTCTCGAGGCGAAGCATCCTGGAATCATGGGCATCATATAATCAACTTCAGGTCTTTGTACGAGCAGGCGTGCACTGGGCGTGAATTGGGTACCTCATCGGGATACGGACGTGAACGCCGACCGGGGATGGTCATATGAGCTTGTCTAATCGAGCGACGTGTTTTCTCACTCTCAGAACATACACAACATAAATTATGTTACTCAGCCCCTGCTATCAGAGCAAAGCGATCCAACTTGTCGGAGAGCACTGCGTCGTCACGATCCGTGCTGATGGTGACGTCCTCCCACCGATCCATCACTACGGCCTCCTGTTGTCTTTTCATCTTCCACCATCGAAGAGAATCCGAGCCCAGGGCAATGCGCGAAGACCAGACCCTACCAGCCGCCATACCCTCGCCCTTGACAACATCAGCCATTGCCTTTGCGACCTTGGCAGGGTCTCCTGGAGGCATTCCCCATTCGGCCACAACCTGCGAGGCAGCGGTAAGCCCTGGTACGTATGCTTCGATGGGACTCTTATCCTCCTTGTTCTGCTCCGACGCGACTTTATCCTTCTCGCGCGGTTCGAAGATGCGCGTGACAACACCGCCGCACTCAAAGGCGACGCAGCGGATGCCGAGAGAGGAGACCTCTTTGTGCAGCGATTCGGCAAAGCAGCTATTTGTCCACTTGGTCATGTTGTAGTACGTCGTGTAGGGCATGTTGCCCCAGAGTTGGTTTGAGGACGTGAAAGTGATTGTTCCTGATCCCTGTTGGCGGAAGAACGGGAGAATGGCCCGCGTCATGTGAAGCTGGCCGAAGACGTTGGTTTGGAAGATGCGTTCTGCGTCGTCATCGCTGCGCAAAGGACCAGAGTCAGCTGATGAGACTTAATCTCAAAGATGTACCTGACCTACCTGATATCCTCAAAGGGACCGAACAAGAATGTGCCGGCATTGTTGACAAGAACATCGATGTGTCCGAAAATCTGCCAGGCCTCCTTGACTTTGCTTGCAATGACCTTGGAACCAGACGTGAGGTCGAGCTCAAGAAGCGACACATTCTCCGAAGCGCGATCGGCCATCTGATCGACCTGTCTGTTGGCAGCAATCACTTTGTCGCCTCGACGGACAATTTCCTCGACGAGTGCAGCTCCAATTCCCGCCGAGGCTCCTGTTACAAGCCACACAAGAGGTGCCATTGTCGCGAACTTCAGTGTCTCAACGAAAACAATGAATATAAAAGAAGAGAAATCGAGCTGGTGATTTTACTAGAGGGAGAAAGTGAAAGTATGAAATGCAATTTGGTAGAATTTAATCCTTGATTAGATAACCTCGAATTGTGACGAGACTCTTATTATATTATATACGTACTGAATCAGGCACCTGTGTGGGCTCCTATAGTGAGGTCCTACCTAAGCAAACAGATCATGCACAGGCTCGTCCGCGCACGAAAAGATGATTAATAAACAAGCCAAGGACTTTATCGACAATCCCTGGAGCCTTTCGAATCAGACATACTTAGTCATTAGTAATTTGACAACGAAATTCCTCCGACGGCCTTTGACAACATGCAAGTCAGTTGAAGGTGGGGCACATCGGCTCGATTCGCTCGCTCATTGGGCCATTTCGTCCGCGGACGAATTCTTCATCCGCGGCAACCCGCAACTCTCCTTCAGCCAGCGTCACTTCGACCGCGCACAGTGACTCGATAGATAGGCTGTCCATCCGAACGCCTCAAGCATGGTGCGCGGCTCCCCGAGGACGTCTGTGTCCGCGTCCTCGACCTCGGCGCCGACACGTAAGACCATGCGGAAAGGGACGCACAGCTGCACAGAATGCGAGTACCTCCCTCCCACGCCCAACTGCTCCGGCACGCCAGCTCATGCGTATTACTCTAGGCCGCCGTCGAAAGATCCGGTGCGACTCGATGCCGGGAGCTTCAGTCTGTTTCAACTGCAAATCTCGTCGCACACCATGTGTAAGCCAGAGCGGTGATGGCGCGAGACTGCAGTCGCGTCGGCGCCTAGAATCCGACTCTCCGAGAAATAGCAGCAGTGAGGCCCCTACGTCTATGCCTTCATATCGATTTTCATCGGCTTCCACGCAGGGGCAAGATTCAGGCGCCCCGCAAGCTTCAGAAGTGCTGGAAAACAGTGTCACAGATCAACGAGCACCCTTCCTCGCGGTTCTGGGCCCGTCTGGAGTGAGTCCCCCATGTTGCCATGCAGTTGTACGTTCAGTAGACCTGACAACCCAGCACAGCTCTCCAAGTCTCCCACGACGGATGATGCCAGTGCGTCATCTCGGTCACGTCTGGCCAGGGACAGCAGTATGTCTCACTCGTCAACAGGTGATCGTAGGCCATCTCGTGTTTCCAGCAGATTGCCTGAGCCACTCTCATCCGGCCAGGGGGAAAGTATATGCGAGACACTACGTGCAGGATTACCTTCCTACGATTCTATCATGGCAGTTGCGTTGGCGCACAAAGGCTGGTGGGTTCGAATACACAGAGCTGTTCGTGGCATGTATGACGACACGATTGAGTCTTTCCCAGACTTCGTCAGGCGGGTCTACACGAGCGACCGGCCTTCAGAACTGGGTAAGATGGCGATTGCTTTCGCTTTCACTTCTGATCTTGATGGATTCTCTATCTACAACTTGGTCGACCGTCTCGTTGTCTCTGACATGGCGTATATGTCTACTGTGGAAGGCTTGGAGAGCCTGATCTTGCTGGCCATTCTGTATGCGGACGAGGGCCAGCCCAGAAGATCATGGATGATCTATCGCAGAGGAGTAGTGGTCGCACAGTTAACGGTATGTCAACATTCTGTTCCGGAGACGAGTGCTGGAAGCTGATGATGTCAAAGGACCTGTACCAGGCTGGCCTCCGATCAACAGTCAAGAGACGGCTCTGGCTGTCCCTTTACCAAGCAGATCGCATGATGAGCATGTTTCTCGGGCTGCCGTACGGCTTTGTCGACATGCATCACCAGCAAATCCTAGAGGCGAAGCCCGAAAATGACTACTTGGATTCGACCATGATCATCCGCTGTGCGACGATAGCCGGGAAGGTCGTTGACCGAAACCACTCGCGTACAAAGGCTTCCATCGCCAAGACACTGGAACTGGACGAGGAGATGAGCGAGCTTGCAACGTCTTTCCCAGAAACCTGGTGGGAGCTTCCTGACCGGGTCCAAGCCGATGGCCACGATTTCGACGAAATCCATATCCAGCTGCACCAGCAACTCTTCTTCTTCCACCTGCGACTCTACATTTACCTACCGTTCCTTAGCGGTTCTGAAGGAAACTCTGTGCACGGTTCTATCGTGCGCGTCGCTAGCATGGAGGCTGCACGACAGCTGCTGAGGCGCTATCTGAGCCTACATAGTGACGCAGAGGCGCTGAGCCCGTCTGAGTGCAAGCTCGTGCACTTCATGGCATTTACCGGGGCCATTGTCTTACTCCTAGGTTGCTCACGCTCCTCCGGCCCAAGGGTGCCAAGTGATGGGGATGACATCGAGGCTGTGCTGTCTTTGATTCGGTGCTTGCAACGCCAGGAGAATCAAGACAACTGTCCCATCGCGTCGCAGTGTCGCAAGACGCTTACGGTGCTGCTGTCGAGATCGAGCACGGACGAAGAGGTCCGCATTCCGTTCTTTGGCACAGTCGTCAGAAAAGGCGATCAAACCGTAGAGCAGGCCACTGAAGCTAATCAAGGCTTCATGACAAACTTGAATACGGGTGATAGCCATGCTTTACCTGCTGGCCAACCATCCTCGTCGACGACTGGTACCAACTCTACTCCCGCGACTGAAGACCTGACGCTACCAAGTTCTGCGTATTCGGAGGCACCGTGGGGGGTGGAGCACATGCCGGAACTGGGCTTCCTGTCCTATCTAGAGGATGTATCGGCAGATTTCGACACGGGCTGGGAGTTCATCATGGATCTCGACAGCTTCTGATAATTGATATGGATGAACCTGTCTCCCCTATTATTAAACCTGTCTCCCCTATTGTCGAACCTGTACCATTCCGTCTACCGTCGGCAGGAAGGTGAAAAGGAATCTGTCTATTTTCACCGCAACTTATCCTACTGCAGAATGCGGAGGAGGTGGGCCGGCTATTTAAGGTGGCTGGTGTTGTGTTTCGTGAACAATATATAGATGAAGAGGGGAGCATAGCCCCAGACTTTTAAGCATTGATGTCGATGTTGGATGCCAAGGAAGCACGCTGGACAAGGTTCGGATGTTGTCTATGTTATTGGGAGTTTGGGAAAGTGCGCACTCGAGTTGCGGGTTGCCGCGATGGTCTCTTTCATCTACTATAGTCTCGTGGCGCATGAAGTTTCACATTATTGTCTCGATTGTTACTCCAGTCTCATTTAAGTCGATCTCATACTTGTCCTACATACATCCCAACTCTTTCAACTGTCCAATTTCCCGCAAATTTGGGCCAACTCCCCCGCTAAACAATCCAAAACCAATCTACAGAGGTGTGCACGTGAAAGGAACGTCGATGCATGACACTCAGTCTTAGTCCACGTTCCGGGGACTTGAAGTGGGTTAGAAAGGAGGAAAGTGATGCATACAGGAATAGAATATGATCGACTTACGTAAGGAGTGATTGAATGCCAGGTGTAGTCCATAGATCTGTCAGCTCTCGGCCTGCTCTTTGAGCCATCCATGCGTCCGAAGGGACCGATCCTGAACGGCTGAATGCTGGAATAGAGGCCCATCTGGCAGTTCCTGGTGAGGGGAGCTTTTCCCAGAGGGCTTGTTCCGTCTTGAGCTCATTCTCGTAGAGAGGGAAAGCTAGAGGAATAAACTGATACCATTCTTCATCCCAGACGTAGTGTGCCTTAGTATACTCCCAGTATTCCGGATACCATCCCGAGAAGGCCCAGTCTAAAATTGCAACTATCCTTCCGTTCTTCACCATGATGTTTCTTGGAGCGAGATCCGCATGGGCGAAGCATATCTTGTAGTTTGTTTGGTGTGTCGCTTCCATCTCGTTGCTTATTAGATGCCAGTCATCTCTATGGCAGTGTCCTCGTGCTAGTGAGTGAAATTCATCCAGGGGTAGAGGCCCGAAGAATCGAGAACCGATGCGACAGTCCATGGCAGGATTCTGGAAAGCCGAGCAGATTAAATTTGTGGGGGGACGAAGGGCCCTCAGAGTTGATATATGCTGCTTGAGCTCTGCGGCGATGTTTAAATTCTGATCTAAATTTAAGTGACCGTCTCTCCAGGCAACAGCTAGGGACTCGCCAGGAACATATTCCATCTCAATAAACAGCATCCCATTGTGTATATGGGTGCCATAGAGTTTAGGGATTGGAATATTTGTGTTGGCAGCTATGTATTGCATAGCCTCAACCTCGGGAGGGTAACACAAGGGGCCTTTTGCCACGCGGTGCCAGCTGAGCCTTTTTACGCGCAAATCGATAGGAGCAAAGAGTAGTTCACCAAGCCACAGCCGCCATCTAAATGGAATAAGGGAACTAATGGATAGCCCCATGTGGAATATGATTGGTTTAGAAATGGAAACAAAGAGTTGGGTGAGAATCAATCGTGTAGTATTGATGGGGGGATGATGATGAATGATATGGGAACGTGTTCAATGGGCCGGAGGAATTTATGTCCGTTCCCCACTTCGCTACTTTGCAGAGTGCTCTGAGATCAGGCGGTTCTTTTTTATTTGCTGGTACATCACAGGGAACATTGAAACTGTCAACGGGCGATTAAATAGCTATTAAAGCTCACAACGTGCATCATTGTTAAAACTCCAACTATTGTAGAACGATCCAGCTGAGGGGAGGGCAATTGACCTTGAGGTTGATCTTTACAATCTGCTTTTCGAATAACTTGATTTCAACACCACCTCTCGTCAATTCGGTGGGTCAAAAATGGGCGTTGGTGACCTTTAAGATTTCAGATGAGGCATACCGTTTGGATACGGCTAGGGGCGCTCCGCAATTCCGCCGGACAGTTGGTGTGTTGTTGGTGGCCTCGACCGTGAGGGTCTTCTATTTTAGAACCATGTAACATTGTAACATGCTGTTGGTTCTCGTAGTCAGGTGCAGCGAATCTAATGCAACATTGTAAATAAGCCCCAAAAAGAGAACTTCACGCCACGAATGATACAACGCGGCTAGCGGAATAATTGATTCATTACCGCCCTAGTTTTCCTGCCCACAGGCAGCTGCAAATAGGCAGCATCAGTGCCATATCTAAGGCTAACAAAATAAGTCAGGCAAAGGAACCTATCGGCATGCAAAATGAGCATAAGGGGCAGGGTACTCCTTTTAGTCAGTGACTCATAGTTAGCTGGAGCAACCAAGTGGATATCCAGTCTCGATTGCAGAAACAGTGGGTAGGTGGGCGCCAGAACGGCCAATCTTCTAGATAATACGGTAGGAAAGACGGGGCATTATTACAGGCTGGGATGGATGTCACCAACACACGGCAGCAGGGTTGCTTGAGTAAGTGGCCATGTTGCCAAGCCACTGAAACATCCCTGGAGGACAGGTGGGCCATGCGAACCAGACCAGAACCACCCACCAACATACGGATACGCTGCTGGGTGTTGGCCGCGGTTTGGTGCTTCCTACAAACTGATCTAAATTTGTTGACGAACTAGACCCCAATGTTACGATAAATTAGTATATGATAAGTGGATTTTGGCTTACTGCCAGGTGGGTGCTATGAAGTCTTCGAGCTTGGAAGAACAGGTATAAAGTGCGTTGCGGCGTCTTCCAAACTCTGGATTCAACATCCAAAAACAAAACTTCAGCAAAAGAAAAAAAAAAGTCACCCAGAGCCGGTCTCTGCCTATTTTTTCCCTTTCGTCATTACAGCTGGCCTGTTATTTTCTTCTCACTTCTCTTTACAACAACCCCTTGAGAACTTTTCTTTTACATCTACCCCGGAAGGCTCTACCTTTTTTTGTCTTCGGCCAATATGGTTTCTTTCAAGAATTTTTCTTTGGCTATTGCCATTGTACTTGGGTTTTCCGAGAATTCTGCATGCATTCCGCTACCTGCCGCTGCTATCACCTGCGCCAAGAGTGTTACCAATGCTGGCAGTCGGAACTGTGTTCACAGAAGCAAGCTGGAGTCATCAGGGGGAGTGGATGTAGTACCCGGGTTTCACAACCGTGGGCTCAATTTGCATGCAGATGAAGACTACATCAGTGCATTTTTGCGCCGACGTGGACCCACCAAGCCACCTGCAAGTCCATCCAAGAAATCGCCAAGCCCCTCCAAGAAACCAGTTGCAAGTCCACCCAAGAAACTAGCTGCAGGTCCACCCAAGAAATCACCAAGCTCCCCCAAGAAACCAGTTGCAAGTCCACCCAAGAAACCAGCTGCAGGTCCACCCAAGAAATCACCAAGCTCCCCCAAGAAACCAGCTGCAAGTTCACCTCAGAAGGCAGGCAAAGTGTGCAGGAGAGATGGCTGCAGTACCCAGGAAATCCACGTGGCCTTATACTCTCAAGGCGCAGGGAACAGAGTGAACCCTACAACTGGCCATGGAAGGTATCATTGGGGTTATCTTGTTGGATCCAGAGACGGGAAAGCCGCCGTGTACCACGCTACCGATCGGAATGAGCTTAACACTAAGACATGGCGGATGGAAAATCCCTCAGGCGGTTGGTGGTTTGAAGCCTTGGCGGAAGTTAACCCATGGCATAGCGAGAAGCTTCTTGGGCGTATTGCTATTGGGTCAGTTCCAGCTGGAGTCACGGCCGACGAGATTAAAGCTCTATTCGAGGGAGTCCCACTGCCAGTTATCGGCGGAGTGGTTCAGGAGAGTTGTCGGACCTGGGTTTTTAATGCTATGAAGGTGCTCCAACAGAAAGGCTGGGTCTCGGCAAAGATTGACACGAAATCTTTTGAAGAATGGGGATTGTCTTACGCCGATGCAAGGACAAAGTCGCAGAGACAGCCTATCGAGACATATCCAAGCCAATAAGACTCGGAAACCCTAAATTTCATAAAGGATCTTGGAACCTATAGTTCAAATAAGAATTTTTACTAGCTTAAACCTCCCATGAAATTTCACTTAAGATGAAGTTAGCTTTTTAAAGTGCTCGACCGTAATGATACTTACTGGAGTTCGCCAATGCAGTCTGCAAGGCAGGTAATAGCCTACCTATCTTAAACAGATAATAGACTGCCCTTTAAATAAGCATTTCTTAGCTTCCTTCTTAGTAAAGTAGGTTATTGAAGTACAGAAAATAAGAAGAATTAGATAGATTGGTTCTATATATATTATAAAGTAGAATCTTACTTTGAACTCTTAAAACTTATAAAGTATCTTATTAATTAAAAATTAATAAAAGAAATATCCAAGATAATTTGAAAAGCTCCAGATTATAATGAAGCACTTTACCATACACCATTCAGCACGGCTTTGGGAATATAGGGCTCTTCTAGGTACAACATGTCCCCGTCATCCAGGACGCCGTCCTTGAGTAGTTTCACGGCTTCTATAGCCTCATCAACCCTCTCGATGCTGGTGAATCCAACAATTGGATTGACTCCCTGCTTCAACGACCAGACCAGGCTGACTTGCGCCATCGTGCAGTCATGTTTCTGGGCCAGCTCCTCCACACGACGGATAGTCGAAATATCTTCTTCCGTGGTAGGACCTATAAGAATTTGTGCGTAGTAATCCGTCTTCTCGCGTTCCGTCTTGCCTGCATCAGGGTTGAATGGTCTTGCCAAGAGGCCGCGGGCCAGAGGAGACCAAGGGATAATGCCGATTCCGGCATCGCGGCAGTAAGGATGCATCTCGCGCTCTTCCTCGCGGTGTAACAGACTGTGGTAATCCTGCATGCTAATAAACTTGTGCCAGCCATTCTTCTCGGCAACATTGTTTAGGGCTTGGAACTCCCAGGCGTGCATCTACTTCAAGGTTAGGTCTCCTCTGAAAGAGGGGGGAGTGAGGGAATCTTACCGAGCTTGCGCCAATGTAGCGCACCTTTCCGCTTTCAATAACATCATTTAGAGCTTTCATTATCTCCTCACGTGGGGTTTCCCGGTCAAGACGATGAATCTGGAGAATATCCAAGTACGTCCCTAGACGCTCCACACTCGCATCTACCGCATCGAAGATGTGCTTCCGAGATAGTCCGATGCGATTTACCATTCGCCCGTTATTGGCTGTCATCTGAACGAGTCGTTCCTGTTCCGAAAGATCATCAAACTCCCCTTCATGTGGAGTACCGCCATAACATTTGGATAAAATGACGACTCGTTCACGAGGGATTTTGTACGCCTTGAGCGCTTGCCCGACTATGCGTTCCGAGTCGCCGTACGAATAGACATCAGCCTATCTTCAATCAGCCCGTGAAACTTATGAAACCCGTGATGAAGTAAAGCAACACACCGTATCCCATGTGTTGATGCCTCGATCGAATGCGTGCTTGAGGATGGGCAAGGCTTGCTCTGCATCAATTGTCCAAGGCATCTGGTCATTTGGACGACCGAGCGACATGGTGCCAAAAACGATTTTGGAAATCTTGAGTCCAGATTTCCCAAGTCTGGTTTTTTTAGCCTACTTTAGGATCATTATTAGGTATATGATGAGTGCCCTACCTTGAATATTCCATTGTGACAGTAGCACTCGTGGCGATTGGCTCTAAGTTGTAGTTAGTCAAAATCAAGAGAAGATCACTTGAGAGAGATGGTTAGAAAACACGTTGCAGCGAGCACAGATCCATCCATGACTTTTATAGAAATTTAGCCATAGAGCATGTCTCGTCTCTCGGTGAGGACTGATATCAAGAGTGTAGCATATCAAGAGCATAGCATTCCTGCTAGGCAAGGATCTGCGTCTTGATCGAGTATGGATGTGGGGCTAGGTTGAGCTGAGCTTCAAATGAGCCTCATGATTGGCTGAAGTCCATTCTATAATAAGACGGTGACGACTTGTTCCGACAACTCCGAACTGATGTGTTGAGCATCTCACAGATGAGGGGCACATATGGACAAGGATCATTGTGGAACTATTGACTGATGCGTTGAGCATCATCGATACCGCATACATGTTTGACCCCCGCAAGTTTACTCACTGATGTGTTGAGCATTCAATCGCATTTTCCAAATCCACCACGTTGGGTCCACGCCGACAAACATCAAGCGACATGGTCTCTACCAAGCCAATTTCGGAGCGGAGAAGGCAGCAGAATCTGCGAGCGCAAAAGAATTACAGTGCGTAGGCCATGCATGGCGGTGCTTTCGGAGCTTACCAGATACAGGAGAGAAACAGAAACGACGCCTGGAGGTTCTCGAGGAACTCTTGTCCGCTGGGGCTGGACCCGTTGATCCCGATCAAGCCACAGGGTCGACTTGTGCAACATCAGACACCTCACAGTCTCAGAGCACCCCGCAGCAGCCCACTCGAGGGACAACTGATCATGAACCGTCACCTCCCACTAACATCGGCATTGACGATGCCGACGCTATGAAAATATTGGCTGCCACGATAGCACCCGAAAAATTGGAGTGGGTGAAGACACGGATGGACGAGTCCAACATCACCATTCAAGACATCATCAAAGCCGGACTGGATGTGCTCCAGCAGCACGTACCAGGGACCACGGCCCATGGGGTGCGCACGGATAGGATACTGGTACCAAAGAACGGCATGCGTGCGTATTCCCTGTCAGTCCCAGATGTGTACGTCAATCACCTCCACGTGAAGCTGTTTTCTACAGTGGCCGCTCTCCGTGCCAATGCCGAGGCCCTGGACATCAACTTTGACGACTTGATCATTGATGACACCATCTCTCCGTTCTACGCTGCATCTGCGACTCCGGATCTCACCGAGGCGGTTGTACGGACAAAGTTCCACCACTTGACGGCCGACTTGCAGCCAACTATATCGCAGGTCCGGCATGCTCATCACCCTTACATCGACCTGATTCCATCCCGGACATTCCGACAGCGTGTGATACAAGCCATCTCTGTTGAGCCACCAATGATTGACGAAGACGACTTGTGCAAGGACATTGAGCACGATGGCCTCATCTGTTGGGGATCCCAGGTGAGGTCACGCGAGGGCTCGCCCGTTGGATCCGGAGCACCATGGGATATTAAAAGCTGGGAGGCGCAGACATGGTTTATGAAGAAGTGGTGGTTTCTCATCGGTGGAAAGGATGGTGAGCTATTCAAGCAGAGTCAGTGGTGGCATGCGCTTCGTGGGGATAAGCTAGGTGGAGAGTTCTTCTAAGCTGAAGCACAACTAGACTTGGGCGTAGAGTCCTTGGGCTCTTTACTTTTTAAGACCTGGTAAATAGATCTAGACGTTCTTCGCGTAGACGGATAGTAGTCTAGATATATGCTGCCCTTTCTTATGCCTTACTTCTGAAATTCACTCAAGACTTTGAATTATCATTGATAGCATCATTGATTATTGATTACCTAGTCCCCCATCCATGCGGTGAATCAACTTGGACCATGCCATGGACCATTAGAGTCGAGCGTTGCAAACTTCTCACAGACAGATCCCAGCCCCTCTGCAAATGGCCAAGCCCAAGAAGGTCAAAATCGCCAGCCTGCTCCGTTCCCAGTACTGTGGCATGTCAGAATCAAAATTGGCCAGTTTAATGACGTGCACAGTGCTTACTTGCTAGATCAAGCACTTCTGCGTCCTCCTCGATCACCCTAACCTTCGTATTATGTTCCCCATTTAGGAGTAGCATGTGTGGTATTGACGGAGGCAGGAATTGTAAGTTTCCTGTCCATTTTGGTAAGTCCATCACACTCGGGGCTTTGCCTTAGGCCAGCGTAAAGTTAGGGGACATTGACCAAGTAAATCATCGGACTCTTGTGAGCACCTCTTGCCAATTAGGTGGGGCTAAGAGAGTTACGTTGACCGCATGACTGACTGCGTTACGGGATGCGAAGAGATGTGTAATTTCTGCATCGGCTATCGGCAAGAGGCTGTTTATGGCGCTGGCGATGTATCCAACGTATCATCGGTATATCAAGATCAAAGAATGACCTCAATCCAAACTAGGCTCCCAAGCTACCTTTTATATTATAACCTAGATGCCATCACTCACGATACTTATTTTAGCTTTTATTGAGCGACCTTTCGCATACGAACAGATAAGGGATGCAAAGTACAGTGTCATCAATTTAGGGGAAAGACCTGTGACTTTTATCCAGGCTCTAGAAAGCAACGCTCTTTGCTGGTAGCTTCCTTCTGAGACTGAAATACGACGGGCAATGGTTGGAAAGATTATAAAATTAATAATACGATACATCTTTTAGTATTGTAGTTGCAGTATTCTCAAATTATGGGTTGCAAATGGGCAATCAAAAATTGCACACCTAGTAAAACCCTCGCTTTCCTATCCAAAGTACAAAGAATGAGTATTAATTACGGGGGAGTAAATAATATTTTAATATTACTGGGATTTGGATCATCAGACAGGCCGTATATATTGCTGATTTCTTAAACTAGGAAGACTAAGAACAAGCTGTGGTGGTACTCTAGTATACTATATTTCCTCTCACCTCTCTCAACTGGTTTAGTATTTACATACCTTAGGTTATATGAAGACGTTTTATTATACATATTCATTATTGTTATTGCTTTTGTAGAGGTCATACTAGGTACAGTAATATTTGATATCTTTAATAAAGTTTGGGTAGAGCTATAGGGTAGGTTATTCCACTCACGTGGATTATCATGTGACTCGCTCCAATCGAACAAATGTACCCAGGAATTCCGTTCCATCACATGGGGCACAGATTGGCCTTGGTAAAATAGTGCCAAGCCTCATTATAAAAGCAGTCTTGGAGCACCACACCGCAGATCAACCCGGGGGACAACTCCGCCCAACTCCGGCTCAGACTGTACCACCATCTCTCCTTATCTACTGAAAAAGCAAGTTTGGTGTGAGTGATTTGGTAACAGGTACTGGCGGGGATCCCTGCACGCCCGAATAAGTTCAGGACCTGCAGATGGGATGATTAGCTGAAAAGAAGCATGTCACTGGCCTTCCGTGCCAAATTGGATCCCCCTGTCCATCCATTCTACCAACACGCCGGTTAGTCCCAATTGCCGGCATTTAGCCTGCAGCTTTTTGATCAACATCATCTAAACCCAACACTGGGCATATTCGGCATTCAGGTGGAGACAGGCATTGAACTAACAAGCCGGAGCCAACAGCCGGAGCTAATGCAATGGCAAGGGGTTGGAAGATGTTGAACTCTGTTGCTGTGTGCCGCCAGAATGTGCCCAAGCTCAGGAGAGTCCGACAAAATTCGGTCACTGGAACGTCAAGCTTGGGGCATACGAAAAAGGGCCCTGTTGGCTGTGTTGCTTCTCAAGGGAACATGTCGAGGCTGTCACATGAAGCATTAGCGGATGCACCGGGGGCGTGGCATTGCTAATAAAGCAGCCAACGTGGAGACCTCGGCGCGGAAGTGAAAGTGTCACTCCCGGCTAGTGAGTTTGTCTGCCAGATTGGGACGGGGAAATGACTACATACGGCATGGTTTGGCATCAATCATCGGCCACGGCTGTCTCAGTTGGCGCAGACTAGAGTCAAGAAACAACAGTCGTTCCCGAGTCTGTCATGTCTTCGGGGAATCGAACAATCGTCTCGTATCTGTGCTGGCTTGCACCCAACTTGCCAGCATCATCCCCTGACTCGACATGTCCGATCATTCGCGAGTCATCTAGATGCGCATGCATGGTTGCAGTTCCTACCCAGCTTGATGGGATCGGCCCTTTCCTGGATCGATAGGGACCGATCTGCACACATGGCTCACTCGGCTTGGGCATAAATTCCCCGCGTTGCCAGGTACCAACCTGAGCCAGTCGACGGTGCAAGTCTCTTGCCAAATTAACTGCCGAACATCATTCGTTGACGGTACGCTGTGGTGGAGAAGTTGGCATCCACCACAAGATATTGGCCCCTTCCGACCGTTACATGGCGGGTTTTGCTGTGGAGTCTTGACGGCAAGCGAACCTCACTCACCGAGGTCACCGCCAACCACATTCGCGCGGAATGTTAGGCTCCAACGCAAGGCGGAGCCCTCTGTTATGGAGTTGTGGATTCATCTCGTCTCCTTATGTCGTAGAAGGCTTGGGCAAGGAGGGAAGAGGGGACTAGACGACCCATGTCTCCAAGGGAGACGTAAATCATGCCATGCTCTTTAATAAATCTCAGACGCTCCCGCGAAGATCAAAGACCTCCCGTCTTCATGTCGATTTTCCCGGCCTCCACACAGGGACAAGGCAGATAGCCATGGCAATCGAAAATCGAGGCCCCGAGCTGCAGGCAGTGGGCATCACGCTCGTTTCCTTTGCAATCATTTCAACCCTTTTACGATGCTATGTGCGATTATTTATGGTAAAGAGCTTTGGATTTGATGACTGGTGCATGCTGTTTGCTCTTGTAAGTTATTCTTTGACTTTGAGTCTAATCCCTAAATCCAACTGACTGCAACCTAGATAAACTTCGGTCTATTTGTTGGATGTGCGTTGGTAGGCGTCGCCTTTGGCACTGGGCGACATCACAAAGATCTACAGCCCCACGACATAGAAATTGCGCTCAAAGTTTGTGAATCCCCATCTCCTCTTCTGCAAGAAATCTCCCTAACGGATGAGAAGTATTGGTGGCTATGCTATCTATGGTACTGCCTCTCAATGATGGCATCCAAATTATCCATTGGCAGCTTCCTGCTTCGCATCACCCTTCGACGAGTACACGTCTGGACGATCTATATCGTCATGGTTATTACCGTCCTTACTGGCGCCGTCTTCTTCTTCGTCACGCTCTTTCAGTGCAGCCCCGTTTGGTATTTCTGGGACAAGAATGTCTCGGGCACGTGTGTCGACCCCGAAGTCATCATGGCCCTCACATATCTCTACAGCGTCCTCAGCGTCATCTGTGACTTTACCTTTGCCTTCCTTCCTATGTTTATTATCTGGAAGCTCAACATGAACAAGAGAACCAAAATCGCCCTGTTCCCCATCATGGCCATGGGATGCGTGTTAGTAACTCCAGCAAGAGCTTAAAGAAGAGCGTATATTGACAGCCGCACAGAGCTAGCGCCGCCGTCCTCGTTCGATTCCCTTATATCAAAGATTTCAAGAACCCAGACTTCCTCTGTAAGCCTATCCGTGGTTTGAATTCTTTTCAAGGCTAACAGACAGAAGGGGCCACTCTGGACATCGCAATCTGGTCGACCACCGAGCAGGGCCTCGCCATCACAGCAGGAAGCCTCGCCACCCTTCGTCCCCTTCTACGAACAATCGGGAATTCGCTTGGGATCTCGTGGTCCGGCCCCACGGAAATCGTGGACCCAATCCAATCACCGCCTGCCACCATCGGCCAATTCTCGTCATCCAAGAGATCGCGCAGGGGCCCATTCAGCCTTACCACCTTCATGCGCGACGACGGCGTAGAGCTGCACTCCAACCCGGATGAACATAGTGATCATAACGGGAGTCAGCCTCCAATGTGGAAAGGGCCTGTGGCTTCGACGACGCATCGAAAGGATGAAGAGTGGTAATTAGTTTAATTTGAAGATTCGTTTCAAGTAATGAGCAGATTCGCATATTTCCAATCAAGCTTCTAAACGACCCTAATTCGCGTGGTATGTTCGATTTGGCAAGAATTCCTCAACCCATAGCTACAAAATGTCATATCACGAGTAGACTAGTAACACTGAGAACTAATAGATAAGGCTTCTGCTACTTCATTCTTTGTAGTTAGGCATCTTGGCTGCGACTAATGAGGCTGGCTTTCCATATGGAATGAAATACTCTAGTTACATATTTTTTGTATTTAGCCTATAATAAAGAGAAGAGAGCTGAAAGGTTTGTTTCCATCCTCCATAAAGAAAGGCATCAGCTGATCTTCTAATTAGGCAGGTGCTTTGGCTACTGTTCCATTGAAGGTTAAACTATTATGTTTGCATCCTTGTGTACTGAGGTTTTATTCTCCCCACATAACATATATGTCGCCTTTATACTCTTACTGAAAGATGCATCTCAAGAAGGCTTTCTCTGTCGGCGCGTGCATCCTCGGTGTCATCGAGGCCTCTCCTAGCCGCGCTCACGCCTTTACTAAGAGGCATGCCGCTAGCTCAGAGGAGTATGACTTTGTCATCGTTGGTGGTGGTACGGCCGGTCTGACTGTTGCCCACCGCGTTTCGGTCGCCTTTCCCAACAGTGAGTTTGTGAATGCCCGCTTTAAGATTATGGATCAGGGCCAGCGTGCTTACACCAGATGCCAGAGTCCGTGCTAGTCATCGAGTATGGCAAGATTGAGGGGACTGTTGGTTACTTCGACCCGCCCGAGGATGGCCGTGGTGCCAGCCGCCTCGTCATAAGCTCCCCTCCCGTTGCCAGTGTTAACAACCGCTCTGCTACCGTCATCCTAGGCATGACTGTTGGTGGGGGATCCACCGTCAATGGCCAGTTCTTGGATCGTGGCTCCAGGTACGACTATGACGAGTGGACTCGACTTGGAAGCCCCGAGTTTGATAACACCACTGACATTTGGGACTGGGAGAACTTTGGGCCCGTGTTCGGCAAGGTGAGTGATTTCCATTGGCTGTTCTCGTGCAGAAAAGCCCCTGTCAATGCATATCTTCTATTCTAAAGTTGATCTATTAGTCCTTATTCCTTACTGAGCCTAGCGACGAGCTTGTAGGAGAGTACGGCTACACTTGGGATGCCTCTTATTATACCGGCGACTCCATTCAAGCCTCTTTCCCTCCCTTCCAGTGGCCTGTCCAGCGTATGTGACTCCCCTCCCATATCGAATGCAGTCTCCCTGCCGTTGGAAATACCACAGACACTAACCCTTATGCTTAGGCGTAGGGTGGAAGGCGTACGAGGAGCTCGGTCTCGAGACCCCCGTTAGTTGCGATGATGGGAACAAGCATGGTATCTGCTGGGTTCCCTCGGCCCAGAACTCTGAAACCGTCGAGCGATCTCACGCCGGTGTTGGTCACTACACTAGGATCGCTGACTCCCTCCCCAACCTTGACCTCCTCGTCGAACACAAGGTCACGCGCCTCATCATCGACAAGGACAATAATGCACCACCTGTTGTCGAGTTCAGACCCGTTGCTGGCGGCGAGATTCAGACCATCCACCCTAAGCATGAAGTCATATTGTCGGCCGGTGCCATTCACACACCTCAGATTCTCCAGCGCAGCGGTGTAGCCTCTGCCGAGTACCTCGAGTCCGAAGGCATTGAACTCGTTGAGGACCTTCCTGGTGTTGGCCAGAATTTCCAGGATCACTGCGGCACCCCCCTATCCTGGTCTTATGACGAACCTTCCCCCAGGGAGGGCGACATCACCAACAACGCAACTTACGCTGCCGAGGCTGTCGCGCAGTTCCGTGAGCGCCCTGCCCGCGGTCCTTACACTATCGCCATGGGTAACAGTGCTGCCTACGTTGCCCTGCAGCACGTCACCCCCCAGTGGGAGCAGATCGTCGCCAATATCCGCGCCCAGATCGAGGACCGCTCCGCCCTCGGCCATCTCCCCGCCATGGCTGCCAAGTCTGTCCAGGAGGGCTACCTCGCGCAGCTCGAGATCATCGCCCAGGCTCTCGAGCACCCTGAGCACCCCATCCTTGAGATGCCCTTCCATACCGGCCCTGGAACCGCCTTCCTCCTCAAGCCTCTCAGCCGTGGCTCCGTCGTCCTGAACTCAACTGACCACGATGCCACCCCCATCGTCAACTACGACACCGGCGCTAACCCCATCGACCTCGAAATCATGGCCACCTACGTCGACTACTTCCGCCGTATCTACGCTACTGATACATGGCAGGAGCTCGGTGCTGTCGAGGTCGCGCCCGGCGCCAACGTAACTACTCACGACGCTCTTATTGAGTACGTCAAGGACAATGTCATCCAGTCACTCATGCACCCTTGCTGCACGGCTGCCATGCTTCCACGCGAGAAGGGCGGCGTGGTGGACTCGAGCCTCTCAGTCTACGGCATCTCCGGTCTGCGCGTTGCTGACTGCTCCATCATTCCCACCATTCCTGCTTCACATACTACCACCACGGCGTATGCCATTGGCGAGAAGGTTAGTAATCCTCTAACTACAATCTGGTTTTTTCCCAAGGAAGTCATGGTTGCTAACAAGCCCTCAGGCTGCCGAGATCATTATCAAGAAGTGGAAGAAACAAGTCTAATGGTTAAATGACATAGAATGATGTGACCTTTTTTACACATGGAAAGGAGGGAAGGGGCGTTGCTCGTCAGGTCTAATACCCATATGCTCAATATACCTTCCCCCTGAAACGATCCGGATATAAGCCTGCTTTCTTTTTTCAAATTGCGCAGTTTATCAATACATTCGAGGCTTGGTTGATCATGGCAGATTTCAGTTTTATATTATTCTCCTAGAATTCTCTCGAGGTATTTCAACCAATTCTCGCCCAGCACCTTTCTCATCTTATCTTCACTCCACCCCTTCCTCGCCATCGCGACAGCCAGTTGAGCCCGGTCGGCCAGCGGACCCAGAGGCTTCACAACCTTCTGACTCCCCCATGGAGTGAGCTGCCTGGCATACCCCTTGTCTTTGTTACACCATGCCATGAAGTCGCTCGGACGTCCGTGACCCTCGCTCGCGTCGGAGCCGATGCCCACGAGGTCCTCTCCCGCGAGGCCGATGACATAGTCGAGGGCATCTACATAGTCGTCGATGGTGCTGTCGTTGCCCTTTGCCATGTGCGGACCAAACTGGCTGAGGCCGATGAAACCACCCTTGGAGGCGATAAACTTGATCAGGCGGTCGTCCTTGTTCCGCGGATGCTCCTTCAGCCCTCCCGGGAGCACGTGCGAGAAGCACGGGGGCTTACCCTCAGGAGCATAGTTGATGACATCTTCACTGGTTTGAGGCCCAACATGGCTTAGATCGCAGACAATCCCGAGCTTGGCCATCTCGTCCACCACCTCTCTTCCGAATCCAGTCAGCCCGGAGTCCCTCAGCTCCGTGTACCCAGCGCCGCTGTAGTTTTGCGTGTTGTACGTCAGCTGCATCTTGCGGACGCCGAGGTCGCGGAAGACGCGCAGGTAGGACAGCTGGTCCTCGATGCCAGCCGTGTTTTGCCAGCTGAGCAATACGGCGGTGCGGCCGGACTCCTTGGCACGGCGGATGTCGGCGACAGTGTGCGCCTGCACGATCAGGTCCGAGTGCTCCTCGAACCACTCCTTCCACTGGACGACATTGGCAAGGCTGCCCCGGAGACCCTCCCAGAGCCCGCAGGTACAAGACACACCGGTGATGCCGCCGGCGTGCCAGGCCTCGAAGATTTCGCGGGAAAAGTTGGCTATGTTGAGGCCATCAAAGTGGATGGACGACTTGTAAATGTCCAAGGCCTCTGTCTCGGTTGGCATGCTGGGCTTAAGAGATGGTTGTGAGACTGGCGTCTGCAATATTGTCAATATTGTCCAAAAAAGAAAGAAAACCTGGATGATGATGTCGGAGTGAGAAATCGGGCTCACTGCGACAGGCTATCCCGCCATATTTCACTCACCACCCTTATATGATGATGGGAGAGATCACGACTCCCGACACTTTGTCACATCGGGCTATTTGAACCTAGACATCGGCCAACCACCCGACAAAACTTACCAAAGGAAGAAAAAGTAGCATTACTACGGCTTCCGACGTGTCGGGCTGGCTCCGACAAGTGCTTATATCGGTGGGGATGATTGGCCAGTGACTGGATTCGCCATCGCCCTAGTCGATTACGAACCGGTTCCCTGCCGAAACGTTTGAATCGACTATCATAGGCTACTGGGTTTAAAACGGACAGAAATTCGCCTTTCAAAATCGTTATCAGGCATTAGGTCCCAGGCCAGTCTTCTCGCTTCACCCGTCTGATTTGATCCAGGAAACTCCTCTAGATATCGCACTGAGAATCAAGCAAGATGGAGACAAACACCGACGTCGTTGTTGGCCGAGACCCGCCATCGAACCACAAGGATAGGGCTGTGATTATAGATGAAGCTGCGAGCTCGACTACAATGGAGCACAGCCATCGCCTCTCTCGAAAGAAGCGGATCCTAGGTATCATCTGGGACTCCTTTGACAAGCCTCCCGAGGAGCGAAAGTTTCTCGGCAAGATTGATTGGTGGATTCTGTCATACTGCTGTATCGCCTACTTTGTCAAGTACCTCGACCAGACCAATGTGAGTGATGATCCCAGCGTGGTAACCCTTGGGGAATGTTCTGACATAGGTTCTTTCCTCCAGGTTAGCAATGCATACGTTTCTGGGATGAAGGAAGACCTTAATATGACGGGCAACGACCTCAATCTGCTCCTCACATTTTGGAATATTGGCTATATCGTTGGCCAGCTCCCGTCTCAGATCATCATCACCAAGGTCCGTCCATCCGTGTGGCTCCCTTCGGCAGAGCTGGCCTGGGGTTTTCTTGTTGCTGGAATGGCCGGCGCCAAAGATGTCAAGACACTCTGCGTCCTGCGATTCTTCATTGGCCTGCTCGAAGCTACCGCGTACCCGGGAATCATGACCTTGCTTGGCAATTGGTATACGCCTAGGGAGCTGGGGAAGCGCGCGTGCATTTTCCAGGCTTCTTCGTCTGCGGCTCAGATGTTTTCAGGGTTGGTTCAATTCATCATTCTAATACGGTTGCCCTGATTGACTGACAAGATTGATAGATATCTACAAGCTGCTCTGTACGCCGGCATGGACGGACGCAACGGCCTCAGAGCGTGGCAGTGGCTGTTCATCTTTGGTACGTGTCTCTCCAATTGAGCGTTGGCCGTTGACTAACGAAAGAGATAGACTGCATCATCGGAATTCCCATTGCGATTTACGGATACTGGGCGATCCCGGACACGCCGCAATCGTCCAAGGCTGTGTGGCTCAAGGAGGAGGACAAGAAGATGGCCATTTCTCGAATGGAACAGGTTGGCCGGGCGCCCATGAAGAAGTTGACCTTGCCGATCTGGAAGCGCATCTTCTCAACATGGCCAGTCTATCTCTTCTGCTCCATCTTCATTTGCCACGTTCTGGGTATCCGCATTTACTCTTACTTCAACCTGTGGCTGAAGGACACAAAGCGCTGGTCTGTCGAGGAGATCAACCTCATACCGAGTGCTGGTTACGGGCTTCAAATCTGCTTCACCCTTACTTACGCATGGGTGTCGGATGCCATCCAGATGCGCTGGCCCTTGATAATTGTGGCATGCATCTTTGCAATGATTGGAACCATCATCTTGTCTGTGTGGCCGGCGGGAAACATCCCCGCCATGATGGTTGGCTGGCTACTGACGTTTGTCGAGACTGGAGCAGGCGCACTCATCATCACCTGGATCAACGAAGTTTTGTCGTACTCGGCAGAGCATCGAGCCATTGTCATTGGCATTGTCGAGACAGCTGCCTTCACGTTCCAGGCCTGGGTTCCGCTCTTGATCTACGACACTGGCAAGGCACCTCACTTTCCGATCGGATATGAGATGGCGACCATGTTCTTTGGTCTGGAAATTGTGCTGACGTTGGTTGGTTTGTACCTGGTGAACAAGTATCCTATGAAGCCGATGTCATCATGAAGGGCCACATTGGTTGGCTTATATAAGATATTACATGATATCAGTATTTTCCTTCTTTCAAGCCTTTTCAAACCTAGATCTAATAGCCTCGGGTAGTGATTTGTCCCTACTTATGAATTATATTTCCTCCAAGCAATGGAGTAGCTTTCTCTCCATCTCCTCAATTACTTCCTGGCTAGTCTTCTGACTCGCCATGATATAAAACACATTTCCCAGAACACGGCTGTGGACGCTCCACGCCTCGCCTTGTTTCAGTGCCGCTTGGTAATCAGTAGCCGCCCTACTCTTGTACCCACCCCCATCGGCATCGCGCATAGTAATGGCGAGCACGCTACCAAGAGCCCAGACGCCAGATACTTGATCTGTCCTCTTTGAGACCTTAGTTACAAAATCCCGAGACCAGACGGACCATACTTCTGGAGGAGCCGCACTGTCCTGGGATAGACCTGGAACAGCGCCTTCCTTCCAGTTGCTATTCCTGGCCCAGTTCCAGTCGCCTCTCGTATCCATAGTTTGCAGTTCGTCCAGAGTTTCCACAGCGACGTTGCATCCGATAGCATGGGCGGTGTAGCTATGCCCGTGGAGGAGAGCATCGCTTTTGTCATCGGATTCAAAGGTCTTGAAGATTGATTCCGATGCCAATGTCAGACAAAGAGGGAGAAGACCTCCGGTCAGAAGCTTGGCATGGACTGTGATATCCGGGTGAACACCCAGGAAAGACGACGGCGTGAATCGGCCTAGGCGGTACAAGCCAGTGAAGACCTCATCGTGGATGACGGGCAAGCCGGACCAGTCACTGTCACCAGTGGGTTGAACTTGAGCGTTGCCAATGAGGTGGGTAGATTTGCGTACTGCATTCACGAGTGCCCGCTGGAACAGGGGATCGCTATGAGAGGTGTCAGTGAGCCGACTGCATGGTGGGAGGATATCACTTACACAAAGATCATACCGCCGGCGCCGAGAATAACAGGTTCCATCATGAGACCACCGAATTTGCGGCCCTCTTTACCGAGCGTCTCGAGCACAAGCTGAACATGGGTCTCGTACCTTTCCAGCACCGCACTTTCCGACCTGGACGAGATATCAAACACGTGGGACAGAGACTCGAATTCTTCACCGTTTCCCAAGTGCTCACGAAGAGGCTCGGGGACATGGACGACCCATTTACCATCAGTGCAGTTGACAGTAGGATAGTCAAACCAGTAGCCCTTGCCCTGGTACCAGTCCACCTTCTCGTTGAACGTGCAAGGCTCGCTGGCGTCCATGGCGCCGATTGTGTCACCGTGGTAGCTCCCCTTGAGCCCGAGGATCTCAATCTTGTCCTTCACATCCCATCCGTACCTGTCACGGCTGGCGCGCAATGCCATCTTGATGGCGACCTCGCAGCCCGTACTTCCGTTGTCGGTGTAGAAGGCGCGCGTGAGCCGTGGGTTCTGCATGCCTCGCAACATATTCTCAGCTAGGGTAATGGCCGGCTCGTGAACTGCCTCGGCAAACATGACGTGTCCGTACCGACCGGCCGCGTAGGCGGCGGCCAGCGTCAACTGCGAGCTTGCATGACCTAAGCCTTGCGTCCACCACGAGGCGGATCCGTCAAAAGCAGGCTGGAAAAGTGGCTTATCGGATGATTCTACTGTGTCTTGAGACTTGTAGATCTGGAAGTAGTCTCCATGGGCAGAGTCAATAGTAGAGATGGAGCTAGGAGATAGAAGCTTTTGCTGGGTGAAAGGGTACCATATGGTCTTGAACGCCCGCTCGCTCATTGATTCGAGCTGAGAGATACGATCTTGGGCGCGCTTGTCTAGACTTTCAACAACTTTACCGATTTTGTTGGAGGAGCCTGTGTGGCTGTAATAGGCAGCCAGAGCTTTAACATCCTCATCCTGGTCACTGTGCTGGGCAGGCGGTCCAGGGATTGCTGTGACAGGAATCTTGCCCTGGGTATCAAAGTACTCTTCCAAGTATCCATCGTTGTTATACTGATCATTCTGGAATAGCAGTACGCTTGCCACGTCATAGCCGCGAATCTTCAAGGACTCGTAGGAGGAAATGGTCTGAGAGATGCCCCCCAGCCTGGAATCACCAACCAAGACGACTGGACTCCGGAGAGGAGCATACAGCTCGGCCTGCGATGTGCCAGAAGGGCCCGGGGAGTGAACACCACCAGCAGTCTCCAGAAACAGCCAGCCAGGCCCTAGCTCAGCCTGCCGCGCGGCTGCTTCTTGAATCTTGCGCAGCAGGGCATGGTCGGACGGAATCGGCTATGTTTGTAAGCAATCAAGAGAACATGTATTGATTCAACTGCCGCAAAGATTCCACTCACTCTTCCTGACGCAATTGCGGCCGTGTGAGGGCTGCAGGGAATGTCATACTGATAAAGAACCTGGGTGCTGGTGGAGGGCGCGAATCTCTTGATGTGGCTGCAAGACGATGACTTGTGTTAACAATCTCTCTGAAACGCCAATTGAGATCTCAATCATCTAGATATCAATAAGTAGGAGCTCTTTTTATTTGATCGCGAGTGGTTCGAGTTTTACACACACTTGTCATCTGCTTCATCCCCTGGTCCAGTTGAGACAGGCTTCAGGTAGGCCACCCTCTCGGCACCACCGCGATGGTTAGACGCGGCATTACAGAGGAAGGTGGAGAAGATGGTCTTCCCTACGTCCGTGTTCGCGCCGTATATTTGGTGAACCCGCAGTCGTCGCCAGAGCAGAGACTCGATGGGCGCCATTGTTCACTGTCCGTGATCGGTGTGTGAAGGAAAGAAGACAAAAGAACAAGGAAAAAGCAGAGAAAGGAGAAGCTCCAAAGTAGCTTGCTTCTCTTTCGTTTGGCAAGAAGAAAAAGCCCTCAACATTCACATGTAACCCTGGCAGGGATCGTCCCTAGTGACATTCCCATCCGCTAACTCAGTTTTCCTCAAACCCCGCGTTCGGTCTGCTACTAAGCCGGTTATCGGCACCTGCCTGGATCTCGTCACTTTTAATTTCAGCTCGTTCCCTTGAATCCTCTCTCATATTCCTTTCTAGCAGTTTGTTGATAACCGGTCGCTCATGGACACCAAACCATCCCCCAGGCTGGAACAGGCTCTGGCCGCCAAGCTCGCCAAACGGGAGTCACAATCTCGACTGCGGCGGTTGACAATTAACCCTTCTCACAACATAGACTTTTCGTCCAATTCTTACCTGTCCCTGTCAGATGTCTCAGAACTGCGGAAATCCTTCCTCGGCCTTGTACAAGCAAACACTTTCCAACCATCTTCTGTAACTTCGTCCACTTTCCTCGGCTCCGGTGGCTCTCGTCTTCTGGATGGAAACTCAGCATGGGCCGAGTCAATTGAGCGTGATATTGCTACGTTTCATCGCGCACCCGCAGGGCTGCTCTTCAACTCCGGCTTTGATGCTCAGGTCGGGCTTCTGAGTTGCTTGCCACAGCCTGGCGACATCTTCATATATGATGAGCTCATCCATGCAAGTGTTCATGACGGGATGAGGCAGAGTCGTGCAGCTCAACGATTGCCATTCAGCCACAATCTGGTCCAAGCGACATCAGAATCGCCAGTCAATCCTAGATTGCTACCGAGCCTCGATGAAGCTCTTGGCAAAGTTCTTTTGGGCAATCATGGCCAGACCATCAAAGAAGGGAAGGCGTCGGTATTTGTGGTAGTGGAGAGTGTCTATAGCATGGATGGTGATGTCGCGCCGCTCCTAGATATTGTCAAGACAGTGAGGCAACGGTTACCGCATGGAAATGGGTACCTCATTGTGGATGAAGCGCATTCCACCGGCTTATTTGGCCACAATGGCCGAGGGTTGGTCTGCGAACTGGGTTTGGAAAAAGACGTGTTTGCCCGTGTTCACACCTTTGGCAAGGCACTTGGTGCATCAGGAGGTAAGAAACTCGCAACCTATCGCCCCTTGAATGTTATAGAGACCTGCGCTGACAACCACTGCAGCCATCGTCCTCTCTTCTCCTGTTGTACGCGAATATCTCATCAATTATGCCCGGACACTTATCTATACAACGGCCATGTCATTCCCCAACCTTGCCAGCATCCGGGTAGTATATGATTTCCTAGCCAGTGGCTCCTCCGACGTCCTTCTCCGGCGCCTCCGCACCCTCGTCCAACGAATGCACGGTCAGCTGCTGTCTATTTGCGTCGAGGGCAGAGTCTCGCCCACTCTGCTCCGTGTTAGGACAGAAGCACCAGCCACGCCCATCATCCCCCTGTTCACCTCCAAGCCCCGCAAACTGGCCCAGTATTGTGGCCAGAATGGTATTACGGTTCGTCCTATTGTACCGCCAACGGTGCCAAGGGGCACGGAGAGGGTCAGAATTTGCGTGCATGCGGGCAATACAGTTGAAGAGGTGGACCGGTTTGCCCGGGTGGTTAAAGACTGGGTGTCTTCTATAACGCGAGGCCAAACAGGAGACATGGAAAAAGCCAAACTATAAATGACGAGCTGATTGCGGTATTTTATCAATTGAAATCGTTATCAAGGAGTCGGCCTTCAGACCCTTCTGTGACCTACCTGCTCGCTCGCAAGTAAGCTGATGAAATATCATATAGACAATGAAGTCGGTCAATTGCCTCGACTATGTGTTGGAAAGGTTCAAGTGAGTCAATGAATTTTTCGAGTAAATCAAGTACATCGGGATTTTAAAACCGAAATGCGTAGCAGAAGATAATTCGGAGAGGATTGAGAGGAGTAGAAATCTAGGACAATGTTCATACGCTCCAGTTAATAGGACATTTTGCCTCACCAGCGAACATGGCTAGCCCGTGACTCCGAATTTACATTCACTACCGCCATCCACTCTCCATGGTAATGGAAAGCTACACGAGCCAGTTTGATATGACCCGAGCCTGATTTTATGATACCCATATCCTTGACATGGCTAAAATCCTTGCTTTGCGGATCGGCCTTTAATTAAGTATCGTCGTATACAAGGATAACGAGAAGCGAATACGTTCATCAAAGATTTGATTAGTTCAAACAGACATAAATCCTCAGTAAGATACAGTACAGTTCAAATATCCCCCTAGTCTGTCGATTGACACCCTTCTGTACTTAAGTTTGAAAATTACACAGACCAGGGGTGTTGATACGACTGTGCGGTGAGAATACGCCGCTGTCTCCGTAGCTCTCTGTGCGTTGTATTTAAGTCATTCCCAAAGAGGACTTGGGTATTAATAGTAATCAACTCCCTTTTATAGGGGATTTGCAGAATATAAATTATTGGATGATTCCCTATCTTTCCAAAGTTCATCTCTTTAACAACTGACGACCTCTTTGTCAAAACTTTGTAATTTGAGCATTCACGATGCGGCTGGTTGCTATTTTCTCTTTCCTTGCTCTCACCTCGGCCGTAGTCGCCACCGATCCTAGTACCGAACTTGATCAGCGTGACATTGATGAGATTAACTTTTCTGATGCCTACGCCGATGCCCTCGCCTACCACAAGCGGGAACTTTTTACGCGCGCAATAGCCAAGAACGTGAAGCACAAGGTAAGTCCATGGGAACTTTGTGGGATAAAAGTAGCGAGAGGGGTCAATATTAACGTCTTTATAGCGTCGCTGCAGCTCCGATGATGACTGCAACAAGGGCTGGCAATGCAAGCGTGGTTTCTGTAAATTAACCACAGTGACAATGGCGCTGCAAGCCATCATATTAGTAAAGATGAGATGATTAGGGGCTAAGGGTGGAAGAGGGGGGTGCGTTGTGTATAAAATTAATCTGCCGTGGCGCGGAGAGTAAATGAGCTTCCATGTCCATAGGTGTTCCAGCTATCGCTAATGGCTTAGAAACGTAACCTCTGAGTCCATGCACTTCAAGTTACTTCTGTAGGTTTTCAAGGGGCGCTGCACTTCATAGATGCGGTGAAAGAGAATTGGGTCTGGGAACTTAACCAATTCCTATACTGCCCGTCTCCATTGTCATATCAGTATATTCTATTCACATTTTTACCCTTGGTGTCCACATCCTAATCCTGCAATAGTGTCGGTATAAATCGAATAACTCGTACCTCAATGCGGTTCCTAATTGCACTGTAAATCGGCTTCCGTAGCCAGGCAATATGAGGCCCGTTGACGGCTCGTTCCCAGCTCTCGTTGCGAACTTGACCATCCCATCCCAGAACACGCTTATTCTGCCCCTCCTGCGAAAGAGAAAGGGTGCCAAAAACCCAGTCCCTAGCTTGGTTAACTGTGTAGTCTAGTTCTTCTGCTTTGGGGCCAAAAGTCTCCAGTACAAACGATAGGGTGCAATCTTCACCCAGAAGAGGCTCGCTGTCATCATCGGGGTATGGCCCAAAGTCATGCGGTGTGTTTGGCTGCACCACGCGAATCATTCTTTCTCGGCTGGCGAGGTCCTCGGCCGAATAGGTCGAGGGGTCATTCGTCCAGTTCCACCAGTCGCGGCGGTTCACCCTCACCGTCAGAGAGCGTATCCTGACGCCAATGAGACTATTCTCGACAAAGTCTTTGATAGATTGGCTGCCCGGGTGCTTCTCACTCGCCACGCGGCGCATGAGCTCCCGCGCGTGCCCCCTGGCGTGGTGAAGGCGGCGCAGCCACTGCTCTATGCCCCCGTTCTCGAGCCTCATCTGCTGGAATGTCATGTCCACGCCCCCGATCAAGAGAAGCTGCCATGCCTGTAGGTAGAAGAGCTGCTGGTTCGGGCACATGTCCGAGCCTGACCTACTCGGAGGGCGATCCTCGTCAGAGCCTTCGTGGATGACCAATGAGGTATTCAGCAGGGGCAGCGCCCAAGTCTCCGCGTACACAGCGCGGCATGTCCTCAACAGTGCCGTGTAGATGCGCCGGGGCCCGGTTAGACTGGGCCTCTTGAATAAACTCCCGTCCCTAAAGGTCCGGTCTTGGTCGCAGATAGTCTGTAGGGCCAAGTCGTAGATGCGCGCTCGGATCTCGGGGGAGAGACGGAACAGAGGGCTGTCTTTTTGAGGATTCTTCTCGTCTTCTTTGAAGGTTGCGGCCAAGGGCAGGTCGTCCTGTGTATCTGGAAGTGGCATAGGCGTCCAGTATGGAGGCCATACGACTTTGTCGGTTCCCCACATCTTGGCTTGAACTGCGCTCTGCTGTGTCCCGTACAAAGAATCAATAAAACGCGCAGTTGGGGATCTCGAACTATTATATAACAAATGGGCGGGTCCGTGAATGCTGGCTGCTGCCTGGCCACGAAGCATGTGCCGCACTGACGACCAGCATCAAAATTAAATTAAATGGCGGTCTGTTCTATATGCCATTATAGGCTTAGGGGATCAATGAAACCTACAAGTCAGCAAAGGAGTTATTTTTAAACAATCAAAGGAAGGACGATGTTCATAACAGCAATTCACTTGATTTCTATCTTTGAATTTTATATAGTAGTGTTAATTTCACGGCAAAGCGCTTAGTCTATGACCCCAACCGGCCTAAACTTATTAGTTGAAGGTGTGGAATTGTATAATACGATTTCCTGGCCAAGGAAATACATGAATTCTCTAGCTACTTAACCACCCAAGAACTGGAACTCATCATCACGAAGTACTCCAAGTGTTACTTCCTTCTCCTGGCCTCCTCTTCTTATAAACCCTCCCATACGGAAACGGAGGTGAGCCAGCTTTTGGTGCAGGACGTCCGGCTTCTCTAAATAAGCTTCCTCTGGTATGAACTTTTGATAGTTTGAGCCGAGGAGGAGAGAGTCCGCCATTATGATGCTCCCAAACTGATCAGGCGCCAGACCCCTCATCGACATATTAAGCAGCCACTTGCGCTTATTATCCAAGAACCGCCCTAACACACCTGATATCAACGCCCACAGGTTGATCAGAAACGCCAGAGAGAGGATAGCAATTATCACATAGGTGATGGGCGCACTCTGGTCAAGACGCCGGGTCGCCCCAAGGGATACCCTCGCATTAACAGCAGCCGCCTCGGGTCCTGCAAATTCAGAGTAGTCAAGTTGGTTTCTGTTGCGGTTATTTGCTAGCTGAGCGGCATATATGGCCCTCTTGGTGTGGAGCCCGTCGAGGACGTCATTCTCCTTGGCCGAGTCGCCAAAGTCATGCAGCTTCATCTTCCCAAAAGGCTCGATGAGCAGGCCGAACGCCCCGTAGTTGCCCCCCTGTTTCGTGTCCGTGCCGCCCAGCGTGGGCCACATATCATCGACCAGACTGGGCATGGCGAACTCCGTCTTGTTCCACGGTGTGAGGGTGGCGAGGTCGGGGCTCGGCGGCTTGTTCTGGTCAAACTGGAGAACCCCGCCGGCGTAGCTCATCCTCACCTTGGTGGAGACCTCGGCCCAGGTATAAGCACACTTAACGATAGCGTAGTAGTCCGGGGTGCTGTGGTTATACGGCACAGATCCCCATATGTGAGTCACGGTGCCATTCGCGACAGTGGCCGAGTCGCCCTTGCAGCTGCCGCCCTCCTGCGTGACAGCGAAGTAATACTTGCCTTCGACGTAGTTAGACGAGACGATTGAAACGCCTAGAGTGACTGATCCACCGCCTGTGCAAGTGTGCTTGTTGTTGATAGTCACATACACCGGCTCGTCTCTGTCGTCCTCAAGGGGCTTTATTGTGATGTCATTGCCCGATGAGATATTCTCGCACTCAGGTCTGAGCGTCACAGCCGGCGTGTCGAATTCGACAGTGGCGCTAGAGCTATCTAGACCTTGTAGGGCGTCGATGTCCAGTGTTGAGAAGAGGAGGCTGCCATATGTCCCCTTGGGCCACGTGAAGTTGGACCTGTCGTACGTGGTGATTAGACTCTGCATAGCTCCTTCGTATACAGGACCATACTCTGACCTGACCACACGATTGGAAAATGTGTCTTTTAGCGCAAACGTCATATCTTCCCACTCTGTGATTTCAATAGTAGTAAACAGGAGCGACGACAAAGCCGCCAGGAAGCCGGAGAGGATAGCAAGACCCTGCACTAATGTGACAACAGGCAACCGCAGTCTGAATGAGTGGTACAGGGCTCGCAACCCAAGCATATCGAGAAGACACATATCTAGTTCCGCGGCCTTGCAGGGTCGCGTATTGACGCAGAAGTGCAGAGAAAGTTTCCTAATTTCTGAGTCTGAGGAAGTTGTATAGAGTGTGATCAAAGTCATTGCAAGTGCCGGGATGGACGTCCACCAAATTGCCGGGGCACCCTGGCTGACTTTAGCCAAGCCATTTTGTGATTTCGATACCCAAAGCGTCACTGCCAGAGTCACGATAAGTGCCAGTGCGTACAGTACGAAGATCGAGCGGACCCATGTCCGCAGGGATGGCGGGGAATAGTCTGAATGCTGCCAAATATCCTTGCGGATGCCACTGGTCTCGAGTAGGTCCTCCTCGACGACTGTACTAAGCTTGCTCCTACTGCCGAAGAATAAGGCTGATCCCAAAATGGTAGTTGGGTTCCGGAACCAGATTCGGAACAGGGGGCTGAACCGCACCATCCCGACGCATGCAATAATGGAAGAAATGAAGAATAGGATAATAATGGGTACGCAGACACTCAACCGCACCTGAAGCTTGTAGATGCTCGTCTGCCTCGTCCCTACTACCTCGCTCTCATTCGTGTGCCGAAGCTGATAGCTCAGAATCAAAGGTCCACTCGTCTTGGTCATATTGTAAACAGCATCAGTCAGAATGCTGTTGCTGTACAAGGCCAGATCGGCCTGGTCAAACTCCGGGTAATCCGTCAACATATATGAGAAACCCAGGGGGCCAACCACAATATCAGAGCCACCCCCTGCCCTCTGTCCGCCGATGTTGGAGAGGATGTTCCAGGGATTGAGAACTAACGGGGTGTTCTCCTGGCCTGGCACGACCGCGACCTCGGGGTCCACACCATCATCAGTGACCTGCACCTTCGATATCCATCCGGTTGGTGAGCAGATGACACCAGCATGCGCCATAGTTTTGTAGTTTGTCTTATTTGCCTCGGATGGTTTCCAGTAAGCACCGAAATAGATGAAGGGGGGGAACTGCTGTGGCAGCGAGGAGCATATCGGACGGGGATGATCGGCCCAAGAGCCTAGTGTCTTGGAGAATGGGACTCCTGATGTAAAGTTGGTCTTGCCCTCGTCTTCCTTCTCTGTATACAGGGGCATAATGCCCCAGGTGGAGGTTCCTTTCTCCGTCTCAACGGCTCTCGAAGACATTACGACTTCATATTCAATGGATTGCTCACAGCCTTCGAATTCCAGGTCGAGGGTCGTGTAGGACTCGTTGTATTGCCCTGCCACTACCCAAGGTTTTGTAACCGAATAGTCAGCCAGGGGTATGCACTTGATATCCATGAATATGCCATCAACCACCGCAGTCACGGGTGCCTCGATCGTGCCTCGAGATTCTCCACCTTTCAAATTAAACGTCTGGTACGTCGCATTCTCCGACACGCCAAAGGGGCGGCTCATGCCGAATTTGCGAATACCAATCGCATGCTGTAGCCCGAATAAGGGTAAATCTCCCCGATCCTGCGCGTTGGTGGTGTCGAATGAATCCAGAGCCTGGGCTGCGACGGAATCAGAGCGGAACTGGCTGTCCAGGTAGAAGATACTCGGTCCGAGGACGACCTGAACCTTGAGGATGACGGATGTGAGAACAACGAAGAAGACGAAGATATGCCGCCCCTGCAGGGCGTTATACATGACCCTAGCGGGGATCATGGCGTTATAGTCGAGTGTGTACACATTATGCCTTGTGGGTGGTTCATTCTGGATGACGGCCCATGGGTAGTACCTCAAGGTCTGCAGCTCGACCCGGGTCCATAGTGTGGCCACCAGGGTGAAGACTAGAATCACCATGTCAGTCCTTGGAAATACAATACGCGCTGACGGGTAAGGTGCCACGCTTACTAGCAGTGGGGGCAAATTTCCATAAAATTTCAAGTTCTTTGCGACCTTCTACAAGGCCGGCGTTGCGTTGTGAAGTTATCAACAGGGCCATCAAAACCACGGCAAAGAAGAGATAGAGGAACGTGAAGGCACCCAGCGTCTCCTTCTTCAGCCAAAACGGCTGCCATGCCGCCGGATCTTCAGAGCGCAGGCCACCCTTGGTCGATTCCCTAGGATGATTGGCATGGGCATGCTTGTTCCCAACCTTGGCTGTGACGCTCTCGGCGATACCTTCCCGAGCGGCTTTATGATGTGTCTGGCTGGGATGCTTCTTTTGAATTGATTCATGCATCGAGCTCTGCAGCCGCGGCGACATAAGCTCCTCCTGGTCACCATGGCTCGAGAGGCTGGAGACGGACCTGAAAGACTCGGTCGGGCTTGGCACTCTTGTTGGAGTTTGTGCTGGGGCGTGCTCGTGCGCCCTCGGGGGCATATCGATCAAGTTGTAGGAAGCCATCTCCGCCCTACCGCAGCATGATGCGCGCAGTCAAAGGTGAATGGCAGAGGCCGATGATCACTCTGCAATTGAACAGCAGCAAATTTTCACGACATACATGCTGGAGCAGAGAAGATTTCAGTTGAGCAGGCTAGGTCTCACAAGACGATGGGGACCCAGCCGCCCTATTTCCCTACTTATTAATGCACTAAGTACTATTTTTGGGACTTTGGCCATCTCTAAGAGGCGAGGCTCAGGGCTGCGCGTGCTGACATGCAGTTTGGGGTCGGTTCGAAATGGCCTGACGGGGGCGGTCTTTGCCTATGCCAGTCGTATCCAGCAAAAATGATCCAGCGGATGATGATCCATTGCTTCTCATTCCACTTGTTGTTATGTATTTACTACGCCGTTTATTCTGATTAAATAGGATCGTTGAGATGAAGCAGAGCCCTACCGGCACATCCGGGTAAGCAAGGAGGCGCGCAAGGGCCATCCACCCTAACAAGGCCTGAAACGTATTTTGAGAACTTTGGTTAACAGTAAAACTAAGGGGTAACGGCTCGGCGTTTAGATACTGTTAGCTTATCCTCCTGCTAGTCTCTTGGCCGCCAATCAGAGCGCTTATAATGCACAAACCCCGGCCATGGCTTACCTGTTGTAGATATCAGAGAGGAATATCCCATCTCTTTGACTGCGCACTGCCTGGTGGGGACGTTGAAGCAGGGACATGCAGCTAATTAGGCGTTGGCTGATCAAGAGGATATAGGAAGGCATCAATTCAAGGTGAGCTGTTCTTGACAGAATAAATGATAGAAACAGAAGACTTTGATGAACTCTTTGACTCTGCTTGCCGAGGATAAGACATAGTATATGGTAGCGGTACCTCGTTTGTTCTCTCTAGATCCAAAGATCTTTCACTATGTTGGCCAAAGCTAATACGAATAGAAACGGACTTCAAAACCGAGATTGAGCTTTTTTATTCTATCACCGATTTGGCGACGGACAATTCCACTTCTATCGTCAAGGATGGCAACACTCCGCAGTCGTGACAATCTTGCAGGGCGATCATGAGCCACAGCTTCTAGAAGAGGAAGAATATCGTCCAATTCGAAATCGTCGCCATCATCCCAACCGCCACGACACCATTCCATGTTTAAGGCAGTGCCAGAGAGAGTAAGAACCTCAACGCTGTCGGGAACAAAGTCTGCTAAAGCAAGAGGCGTTGAGTCGGTTTCCGAGCGTGGTGTGAGCGGGACCTCCAGGTGAGTAAGTCTTGTAAACTCACGAAGATGGCGGAAATTTCCCTGGACAGGCATCCACAGACTGTCCATTAACTCGCCTTCTTTCCCAAGATTCATTGTATACCCAAATGACTTGATAGTATCTTTCAGAGGCTGGAGCGTTTCAGTGATCTTATCAAAGTCCATGATATTAGTCTCCCAAGCGTGTGGTGGGTCATGATGTTCCCAGCTCCATTCCAGAGATTCCAAGTTCCGGGCAACAGCAAGTATCTTGGCCAAAAATCGCTCACATAGCCATCCAATCTTAAGCGATGTAAGGTGGCCGAGGTTGGGCTCGCCTGTAGCTACAGGCCACTGGAAAGTTTTAGGATTTGTCATTATAACTTCCAAGTGTGTGACTGTCGGCAGGTAGAAGAGACTAATAGTTTCTCCGAATACTCTGTTATTTTCTGTATGAGCGATATCGCGTCTCTTGAGGTATTTTAACTGTTTAAGCCGCTCAAATTGAGGGAGCTGACGAGAGAAGATTTTGGCTTGCATGACCTTGCCAATCAACGGTTGCCCATTTATCCAAGGGGTTGTGATCGTGAGATGAGTTGTTCTAGAAAGATGTGCAATCAAGAGAGCGGCAAGCGCGTAGATGCATGTCTCAACTGATCTTAACTTCTCAACCCACATGTCGGAAAATGATGTGTTGGCTTTTCTAATGGCAGCCTCAAACTCGTCGACTGGGACGTTGTATGTGTCCATTGGGGGCACGGCAGCGCTCTGTCGCATCATCCCTCCTAATGATACGACATCCAGGTGTTTAAAAAGTTCTGGCCGTCGTAGGAGAGTCGCGAGGAGAGGGGCGATTGGGGGGAATTTTTTGAAATTCCATTTGAGCGAAATAGTCGAGTAGAGAAAGGGCTCAGCACAGCGTCTTAGTGATTTACTCACGAGGCAAACATTAGGGAGGCTAGATCTCGGTAAGTGTTTTATGACCTCAACAATGACCTCGCTGGGAGCGCCCGAAAATGAGGCCATGATAGAAAGCAAGTAACGGCCGTGCGCTTGTCGAGCGCATGTAGAGCCTATGGGTGTTGGTGAGATGAGGGGTCAGCATTTGGAATAATCTTGGCCATCTCCACCCTCTCTCACATCTCCGCAATAATTATCCCTCGCCGTTTTCCCCTCACCGTCTTTTATATCCGTCCTTGCCCCCCTTGATTTGAAAGTGAGCCGGCAAAGGATGCCAATAGCTGCTGCCTTGGTAATCTCCAACAAGTAATAAACTGGGGGTGTTGCGCGTCCCGCTGCTTTCTTTTGGAATATCTTTCTAGGCGCAAAATGATATTGGCTAGCTACATAATCAGCTGCAGTCTAAAACCAGGGCTAAGCAGGGCCTATGAGCTCAATAAAATAAAAATTCAAACTAATTCCTGCTACACTAAACGCTCAGGCTATGGAATTATATATAGCACAGTATACCTAAAATACTACATGACTTCCACGACATGATCCTGCAGCTGCTTTACAGCATCTAGACACTCCTCTTTAGAACTGCGGTCAATAGTCCACCGACCACGGCGAATGAAACGTCCGTCTTCAAGACGTGACAGCATGATACCCTGTATATAATACTTGAGCGGTAGGTTGACGTTTGCCGGCCCGGAAAATATGTTGACAGTTACCGGTAGGCAAAGTACCTCTTCTCTCATATCTTCCTCAGTATCAAAGAACCCGCTCCACGTCATATTGGGACGTACTCTTTCCATTGGCGCTTGCAGTGGAAAGTCGTAGTTGGTCAAACTTAGGATCCTGGCTTCAGTACAAGGTCCGCTCCTGAGAGGGGAGGGGGCCAGTCTTCCCATGAAAAGCTTCCCCTTGAGCAACAGGCTAGCTGTTTTAAGCATTCCTGCCTTATCCCAAGCGCGAGCGATGTCAACAAGCTCACAAATAATGATCCTCCTCCATGAGGTTGTTTCCATTGCATCGCGGATAGTTACCGACCCCATTGAAGCCCAGCTCCAAGTCGGAATATGAACTGCTGTTGACCGCCTTTTGGAGTATCCAAGTGCTAACCATGGAAGAGTCATGGGGATCAGTGATCTCCACATCCCGAAAAGATATTCAGTATCCGCACAACCCTCCTTGAGTAATAGGTCCGTTATTTCGCTGACCAAATTCTCAAGTAAGGGTAGCTTCTCTTCCCTTAATACCTGTAAGCGCGAGTAGTGTTCAACGAAGCACAGCCAGCGATAATGTATCTGGTCGATGGGGTTGTCATGCTTCTGGATATAAAGAACTTTGATCAACGGCTTCCACAGCTTGCTGACAG
The DNA here is from genome assembly GCA_902141235.2 of Clonostachys solani. Taxonomy (NCBI): domain Eukaryota; kingdom Fungi; phylum Ascomycota; class Sordariomycetes; order Hypocreales; family Bionectriaceae; genus Clonostachys; species Clonostachys solani. Next base: position 696,113 of record CABFOC020000040.1, read on the forward strand.
ACTTCCCATCGCATGTTATCTCTCCCTCTGTCCCAACATCACAGCAGTAGTTCTCGTCCTTGGTGATAGGACCAAACTCATCGCATTGCATTCCATGGCACTCCCAGTACACCACTTGGCTCGTAAAGTGTAACATCCGTGGTACTAAGAGACGGTCGTGTATGGCTCGGGCACTTTGGTGCAGTGGTTCCTGTTCGAACGACTTGATGTCTCCCTTGTCCCTTTCAGCACAAACAAACTTAAAATGGGCCAGAGTGCTGTTTGAATCGATAGGGAATTCGAACGTAGATGGCCTCAGCAGGTCCGGGTCACGATTGACAAATAGCCCAGAGGAAGGGGACATGGACCACGCTGCACTGATCCCGCAAAAGCTGTTGGATAAGATCTTTCGCCTCATCATCTTATTCGCATACATGGATAGATCAGTTTGGTCATCTTGTAAAAGGCAGAGGTGGTCAATCCATAGATGTTTAAGCCCAAGTTGTAAAATTACGGTGAAGGCATCGCGGTATGTTTGAGGCAGGGCGGAAAGTGACTGCTGAAATAAGAGGCTTTCTCTGACTAATGAAGAGAGCTTCAGGCTATCATTGTTGTATGAATAGCAGTGCGTAAGGGTAACATAGCGAGTACCAGTGTCAACTTCTGTTGCATCAACTAGACGGAAAGACGAAGAAGTTTCGCTAAGGCGAAGAAGATACGGAGGTGTAAAGTCCTTGTCTTTATTTGTATTACAGTCGTTATGAGACTGGAGACAAGTGGCTAGCCAGTCACGAACTAGAGTCCAGGTGGCGTTGCCGCCAGTATTTGGACTCAAATCAATGGTTGGATTTCGAGCAGGCCCTAAATCCGCGTCAATATTTCTGAACAAGTCTAGTCAACGATGGTGTCTTGAACTCACGTAACTTCTCTTGTAGCATATATCTATCAACTGTCGTGAAAATTATTGTAATCCCGCTAAAGTAGTCGAGTTCGATGATGGAGTAGTATTTTATTCCAAATTCAGCAAACTTAGGATTCTGTCCCTCTTGCTGTGTCCATTGAAAACGGGAGCAAACTACACAGCCATCAAGGGCAGATTTCTTGAAGGATTCCTGCGTGATGTGGTGCCCAAAAACATAGTTCTCGGGGTGGTTGGGATCTTCCGGTTTGGTTCGATTGGGGAGGACAATATCCCCCTGGCGGAAACCTTCCAGGCAGCATACCCGCTGTGTTTTGGCAGGGTCCCAGATGCCCTGGAGAACCTCAGAGCACACTTCACAGAGCATGACTTCGTCGTGTTGTGGCCAAGAAAGGAGTAATTTGAAAAGAAATGTGAGGCGTGCCCGGCAGCATGGGATAAAGTTGAAGCTGAATGATAACTTTTTGGGGAGCTATGGTGTTGAGACAAAATATATTAGTGAGAGAGAGTTTGAGTATGGAGTAATAACCAGCAATGGAAGAAGCCAGACCCGACATCTCAACACAACAAGCTCTGCTAGCCGCCCAAGGCTGCAGCCAACAGACAAAAATATACCTGTTGGTAATAGGAGTGGGGTATCGCGTGTTCCTGGTTGGCTATCAGCTGAAACAATATATGCAGTGTGTCAGCCAATGTATTACCAACAACAGGCTGTCTTACCAACATCCAGGGTTAGCCATGTTAATCTTAAAATGTCGGAAGGTCCCGGCGAGAGACAACACGGGAATATGGAGCATTTTCTCGTGAGGCAATAATACATACTTACCAAAACACTACCTGGGGCACTCATGTGTAACCCTTTTTCTGTATTATGTTAGATTGTTATCTACCCCAGCCTATTTTAATAATACTGCTATGGGGCGGACCGGAATTTCCTGGGTGCGTCTTATTGATAATCACAGTACTACCTTACTTCTAGATCCAGATCCGTAAAGCAGGAATAAAGAGAGGAAGCATATGTTGGTAGGGGTTCCTACGCCGACAAGAAGTGGTGATAATTCTGCTGTTGTTCACATCCTATCAATACCACTTTTTATGTATCCTGGATTTCTTAGTGGGGTTTAGAAAACCAGTTGGCTATAAAGTCTAAAGATGAGCACCTGAGTATTATCTCTTTTATCTCCTCCGTAACGAGATACTAGATATCATGGCCTGCAGACCGCCCAAGAAAATAGCCTAGCAGAATATGAAGAAACTGCATAAAGTCGCTAGCTAAACACGCATATCATAGCTACCATTTTCATAATGGGCTGTAATCTCCATACCAGCTCGAAGTATTTAGGCACGGAAACAGGTGAGAATTAATAGCCTTCAACTTTGACAAATTGGACCAAATGGCGCTGTGAGATCGATCTAAGTCGCGAGCCACCGGTGACGCTCTTGTTTACTATGCAGGAGAAGCCGCCAGACGCCGAAGGAATAACTTGAAACCAACTCAAGGAGAAACTACACATAGAAGCAAGGAATAAAACTCAATAGGCAATCGGTGAACCCAGATGCCACTCAAGTCTATGGGGCAGCTTCCATCATCACGTGTTTTGGGTGTATTGTGCTTATTTCGTTCCAAGACCGTCTCACCATAAAATTTCGGTTACAGTTGTCTCATATGAGCTTTCGGTGCTTCATTTCTGTTGGCCGCTGCAACCCTCCGCTTGACGCTAATGCATCCTAGGGACTTTGGTAACTGATCCTCTATGTGTATCACATGGAATCCAGCTCCAACAACTGGTCAGCCCGTATTTAGTGGCGGTGGCACAGTGCTGCAGCTGACGCCGATCCTATTGACTCACTTAAGTACAACGATGTCATCGCCGCGATGTGGCTAAACCCATCTGACCAAAAGATTGTATCAGGACCCTGCAGACGCTGATCTGACGACACACATATTTTAACATATTGACTGCTCTCTCGGCTCATAGTCTTATTCATTGTAAAGAATCTAGGGAGCAGTCGCGCAAACTGAATATACGACGATGGCGCGAAACACGCCTACCAAAAAGTCCTATCTCGAGCTCGCAAATGTGCTCATCCTCATGTCAACATTTGCGGGCGCAGTCACACTATCGACGCAGTTTGCCCTGCCCGAGGCTTGCAACGCGAGCCGTGTCCGCGCCCTCGTCGCCTTTGCCTCGCAATTCTTCCTCATGTGTCCCATCGCCGCCTCCTCCATCTACGTCGCGCTGCACAACAGGCCCGACGGACAAGTTGTCGAAACGGGCAAGCACGCCTTCATACAGATCCAGTTCGGCTTGATTGGGGTCATGATCATTGCGGGATTTCTCCTGCTCAACATTGCGCTTCACTTTGCCGGTGGTCGCTATCTCGGCTCTGCGGGATTGGGCCTGAGTGCTGTTTTCATCCTGGCGACAGCGGCGTACAGCATCGAGGATCACCTGTCGCAGCCCAAGCCAGAAGTGGAGGCAAGGTTGAATGGCGATACTCCGCCTCGTCCGCAGGTTTCGATCAGCCAATACCTAGGAATGGGGAGAACCGTTGATCAGACACCTTTGCGCAGGATTAGTGTATTTTTCAGATGGTGGATTGTCGTGCTGGTAGCGATGGAGGTTGTCGGTTTCATGCTTCTTCTTGGTTTAGGTATCACTGAGACGGTCCTCGCAGATTCGACGGCTTGCCAATTGCTCTAGAGAGCCCAAGAGCCGAGGATGCAGGCGTGGATTCGTTGATATGAATGAATAGCTGGGACAATCCTATATGACCGATTCTGGAGGTGCCTCGCCCTGAGTTTTTGACCCTGAAAATGGCAACACTCATCATCCGTAAGGCCTGCCAGAAAGATTGTCACTTTGAAACTCGAACGGAAAGAAGATCAGAGGAAAGCCGAAAGGATCATAGTAGCATGGTCGCATCAAGATTTTAGGGAAATATCAGATGATACATCTTGCCCCAAGTTATCATAGATTTAGAGTTGAACATAAGACAAGCAAGTGTTCACAACTCGAGCTAAATTCCAAGTATACTCTCCTATCCTGTAACTGCACCTTGCCATGGATTTGTGGATGGCTCATTATGCACGTGAGATATCCACGGAAAATAATGCAGAAAATCCTGCAGTTGTGTCTAGCTGTTAATATCCATTACATTATATGTCTCCTTTATCCATTAACAACAGCCAAAGTTAATCTGCCTCTTCCAGGACTGATGTACTACTAGTAGAAATTGACTATAATAACAATCTCTTATTTTAACTATTTGGTCCCTAATTTGCAATATTTCATAAGCGACGAGCACCAAGACTATATTTTAGAAGCCTTGGACCTCTAACTTATAAAATCAGAGTGGTTCAAGAAGTAATCAGACCAGTATGGTACACCGAGTCTAAATTACTTTCTATTAAAGGGCCACCTAGTGTTTGAAACTCAACCAAGTAGTATCCCACTGAGACAATGATCTCTCGGAGAGCGTCAGAGTCAGAATCGTAAGCGTCATCCTCATTAAAAATAATGTAAGATGATTGACATCCGAGAGTACTTGCTCAAGATGTGGATTGATACTTACCTACTAGGCGGGGGGAAGACGAAACAGAGCTACGCGCGACTCTTCTCGTCGACCTATTTGATTTGGTTCCTTTGATGAAAACGAAATCTTTAGCCATGCTTGATTTTGTTCCTCCACGTAGATGTTTGACTTGATTTTGTTGCTTAACCATGAAGAATGTGCAGACGTGAATCTTAACGTGAGACTGGGGCTCGGAGTTCGGACAAATGTCCGGGCCGGTGGAAGCACACCCACGTTGTGAGCTACCCTATAGCTGAAACCCATCGCTCAACCATTGGAAAGTCAGGATGGATTTCTTATACTACAAAAGGATAAATCGTTATATACGTAATCAATGCGATTCAATTATTCCATTTTTGTAAGCATAGAAGAATTTTCAAGTTCGAACCTAAGTTTCGCTGTGTTTTACAAGACCGCAACCTTATCAAGTACGAGAACATCTTGTTGAGCGTATTTCAAGGTGATGAATTAAGATACGTTCCTGTTGAGAGAATTGATACGCGAGAGATATGCATTATGCTAAGTGTGCATGAGTGAAAACTGTTTGCTTGAGATGGAGGCCTAACTCCCGACTTCCTTAGAAGACCCGACTCCCCCTACTTCCTCGAATAGTATTTTTTTCAGGGACAATCATTGAAGGCACATCACTAATGAGGTAGGTGATTGAGTGCCTGTCTGCTAAAAACTAGAGAGGAGAAAGCATTCTAATAAATCGCAAGATCTTAAACGTAGATGAGATCATAATTGCAGACCATATTTTTGTTTGGATATCTAACTTCTCTAGTTGATTCCCCTAGGGATGAAGCCGCCCCAAAGCTCCAAGCGAAGTTCTTTCTCACCTGTATTCCTGCCAGCTATCCTGGGCTTCTGTTCTACGAATTTAGCCATTGACCAATCTGTCGCTGGGGGGGTGGCAGGCAGGTGTGATTCAAAATCTATAGACTGGCTCATCCAAGTCATATCTGTCATCGGTTCCAGACCAAGCATGGCATTCAGGGGCGATGACGTCCCAATGCCAGGCTCTGAAGTAGCTGACATACCGGAGCCTGGTACTGCACCATTACATAGATTTTCCCAGTCTTTGAAACGACTGTAATCGTTATCTTCTCCAGAAGCAATGGTGTGGTCGAGGCTGGTGTGGAGACTAGGGTGAAATATTTCGATCAACGATGTATCCGAGCGCGCTGATTCCCCTCCTGCCGACATGAATTTCATCATGGTGAGCCCTTGTTTTAGGTAGTCTTGCAGCTCCTCCGTCTTATTTTGAAGGCACATTGCCACAAGAACGAGAAGTGCGGCACGGCAAGCGGTGAACTCTGTATACGATGCTCGCGCAAGTCCAATGCTCGACTGGAGCATCTTGCAAGTATCTACTACTGTAATAGCAGCTTCGATACAATCATTGATTAATATCGATCTGGCGCTCATCTTTGGGGTCGTGCTGCCGACCCCTCGCAGCAGCTGACTGCCAGGGGCACTGGAAGCAGAGGCGTGGCTGCTTGTCGACATCTGGTCGAATATGAAGAGACGACCCATGAACATGCGAACTAGGCAATACTCTAGCTTTAAATGCGCTTCGGGGCGGCTGGTGTTGCTATTCAGTGTGTGCCTGTCTCCTGTGGCTGCCTCAGAGAGCCTCTCCCACCAGTCACGAAGACGACCATTGAGTTTGACTAGACGATCCACAATCGTATCTATGTTCTGCTCTTGTGGTTTCCGCAGCATGGAGCTGCAACATAACCAAGAGTTAGAGTGGTATGTAATAGGGTAGAATGGGGGGAAACGGCACGAACACTTGGCCAGCGATGGTAGCCAGCATCTTGTGGAGATGCAAGGTCGAGAGCGCAGGTTTGATGCCCCTCGGAGATAGATTCGCATCTTGCTGTTCAACAGGCATATCTGCATCGATCTCACTCATTGAGATAGACAGTGGTCTACCGTGAAATACCTCCAGGCGTCTATATGGGATATCGACTGTCAGCACTTTTTTCCTAGCGGAAATTCGTCTAGATGGGCAGCCAGACCTCTCCATGGTATAAACAGTCCACCAGACGAGGTTCCGTACTTTGAAGGCTGAAGCATCTAAACCGTGATCGGGGCACCTCCTGTGCATCCCATTTTGAACTGCCAATTTCATAGCAAGGCTAAGATATGTATACGCCAAACCTGATGCGTCTAGTGGCAGGGCATACATGCCAATCAGCAAGCAAGCCTGGACACTCTCGAGAGAGGATATGGCGATTACGTCTGGAACTAGTTTGCAGGCTTGCTGGTAGAACATGACTCCAATAGAATCCTCTGAGAAGGTGCTTGTCGAGTCCGGTGCTAGGTTCTGGCTTTCCCCATTCTCGGATAGTTCATCAAGATAGGCGTACTGAGTGCCTATGGCCAGAAGAGCAAAGACAATACAGACAGTACTCACATCGCGATGTGTGATTCTATGAGTGTCAGTGTAAAGTATATCGAGTTTTGACAATAGCCAGGCTTCTTCAATGAGGAAATAGTTGGTTTGGGCATTCTTGAAGAACACTCTGACGAGGAAATCAGCAATGTGCCGTGGTGGGAGCGTGGCAAGCACTGGGAGAGGGCCTGACGGCGACTGGAGCTCCTCGGCGCGGTGGTGTTCTATGAGATCTGGAACATGGGGGATTTCCTAGATAGCGCTTGTGATTAATATGGGAAATGAAACGACTTGAAGAGAGCTCCCGTCTCATACCTGGTAGTTTGGTGGAGAACAACTCGCGATCCGCTCGAGAATCGTCATAGAGAAGTTCCAGTGAGAGAACTCCCCAGAATAATCTAAAACGTCCAGTGAGTCAATTTTGTTCATATGAGACAAAAATGATGGTAGAAAACGGGGATTAGAAACGTAAAAGGGACATGGGGAAGCACATACGTGTGATGTTATGACCGAGATCTTTTACGGTGATCTTCTCCTTGAAATCCTCACCGTCCAAATCTCCGATCTCATGGGTGTGGAGGTTAGACTGGCCCGTGGAAAGATCGTCGACATCATCGTGAGAAGCAGTATTGGCTAAGTTACGCAAGGAGGCTATGTCAAAGCTGCTGACACCAAGACGTCGGGTGAGTATTTTCTCCATGAGAGTTAGTCGCTCGGTGAGCTCAGCGATTTGATTCTGAGCTGCATCATTCTCCCTGTGGGTGGCATATTAGATGAAACCAGGACTTGTAATCACTGAGGAGGACCAGGCCAACCTTTGGTTACGCTTCAGGTAATCCATGCTCAGTGAGCTTCCGATGTCCACAAACTCGCAATTTCGGCCGAATCGAGCACAGCGTCGGCACGGGAAGCCCCCTGTGCATTTCTCTTTCTGTCGACGACATGAAGTGCATCTATCAAGGTTTGTAGCTTTGGTTAGCATGGCTCAGCATGCACGATTTGGCCGACCAGCTAGGGAACGGAGCTCCTACGCTCTTGCGACCCGCTTCCGCTCCCGCCCTGCAATCCTTGGCGACTTGGGATGTGTATCCTCAGGTGCGATGTCGGCTAAGGACGGGTCGTGAGGCATTTTGGAAGGTCGGCTGGCAAGCTGGCGAGCTGAGTAGCGGTTGCAGTAATACAATGAATTGAAGCAGGAACTGTCTGCCGCCTTCAAGGATGCCGTTGCTCGATAGTAGTGTAGAATCACCAATGAGGCAGCCAAGTCCCGGGGCATGGACATATATTCCATGCCCGGTTCCCGGTTCCCGGTTAATATGCGGTTTGCGGTAGCGAGCCGGTATCACTGTAGCTCGACTTGATTGGAGTACAGATTCCCTTCTCCATTCGCCATTAAAGACTAAGAGACCTTCCCGGTGGTGTAGGGACTAAGTATCGCACAACGACCGCAAGAGGTTAGATCAACTTACGGGTTTCTTCCCAACTTGGCTTAAACAATAAGCCAAGGTGGCAAGTCGTCTATATATGACAAGTTGAAAAAGCTGAGTTAGACTCGCGGATTTTGATACCAAGGTCTTCACAACCTCTCAGCTTCTGCACCACTGACATTCTACGAAGACCCTTACAAAATTACTACTTTCCCCCATATCAACATTACACAATGGAGACAGGCGAATTTCAAGGCAAAGTCGCTGCCGTGACAGGTGCCTCGGGCGGCATTGGAGGCACCACGGCTCGTTTACTGGCCCTACGAGGGGCCTCGGTTGCTCTTCTCGACCTGAAAGATACGGCAAGGATTGCCGACAGCTTGTCCAAAGAATTCGGAGTCCAGACCAAAGCCATTAAAATGGACGTCACCGATCCTCAGGCGGTCCAGCAAGTGTTTGCAGATATTGTCAGCTGGAAGGGTCGGCTGGACTTTTGTGTTAATGCTGCTGGAATTTTCCCCATCGGAAATCGGATCGATGGTACAGAGTTGGGCCTATGGACCAAGGTTATGGATATAAATCTCAATGGGGTCTTTTATTGCTTACGAGAGGAGATCCGTACCATTCTGCATCTGGGCATTGAGGGATCCATCGTCAACCTCTCTTCGGATGCCGGTACGGTCTCATCAGTTGGTTGTGCACCTTATGTGGCCTCAAAACATGCAGTCAACGGCCTCACTAAGTCAGCGGCGATTGAATATGCAAAATCGGGGATCAGGGTCAATGCAGTGGCGCCCGGCAACATCGACACAGCCATGATACAAAATTTTGGTATATCAACGGCAGATTTGGCCAAGGTGGCGCAGCCAACCGGTAGATGCGGACGGCCTGAGGAAGTCGCAGAGTTGATTTGCTTCATTTTGTCGGACCGGAGTTCCTTCATGACAGGTTCTATTGTGGCGATTGATGGGGGGATAACGACTACGGGTTACGGCTCAAGCGACTCACATGATGCCTTTACCAGCTGATTGGGCGCATGCAATAATGACGGTAAAAGGTCGAGGAAAGAGGAGGAAACTCTTTGGAGATTAGGTTTCTCAATAGCATGGCTTCGTTAAGGAATGAATGCGAATGGGGCTCTGTCTGATAAATTTGGATGAAACCCATGAGCGCCGATTGGTCATCGATCTGCAGGTTCGCATTTTCGCCCGAGAGGGTTTAGCGGTGCTTTTAGACTTGCTCCATAGCGTCTCTCAATTGATGCTCATTTGCTGCAAGCCCGTTATCTGTGGGGACGATCTGACTCATGATCCATGCATGTGCTAAAGACAACGTGGGGAAAGTGGAGACGAGATAAGCTGTCCAACTCTGGAGGCAGCGAGTTTTCTCTCCCCAGATTTCATGCCAAGGGTGAACTGTAGGTCTGAATGCGTTCCAAGTCCAAACAGCCCGAACTCGCCAAACGTCAAGTCAAGCGTCGATGCAATCGTGGTAAACTAGGAGGAATAGCAAAGCATGCCTAGCAACACCAGGAAGCGACGCACCGGCTGCGAGCAGTGCAAGCGGCGCAAGGTTCGCTGTGATGAGAAACAGCCCCGTTGCTCGCGGTGTGATTCCCGTGGGGAGACCTGCACAGGTAATTTCAGCTGGGACTCGTGGCAGATCGAGCGCCCATGGCTTTGGGCCGAAGGCTCGCATGCACCCTCCCAGCTGCTGGAAAACGATGTGCTCCGGCACTGGTACGACAGTGCCTCTCTGAACATGGCTATCTTCCACCCACCAATCAACCCCCTTTCATACCAGATCTCAGCCTGGCTCCGGCACTCCAAGGCCCTGCGGCATACCTTTGAGAGCGTTGCCGAGGCTCATCGTCACTACTTTGTCCGTGATCGCCTTTCCCAGGCCATATGCATCAGGGGCCTCGCCATCTCCTCACTCCAGGGAGAAGTCTGCCGCCTACAGTACCCATGCCCAACAACAAAAGCACCGACAATTTTGAGAACTGCCATTCTGTCTTCATTGGTGCTCTCCATTTCCTCCGGTTGGCTCGACTCCACCGGCAAAGATGCCGGATTGGAGTTTTTGCGTGGCGCTCAAGGTCTGATTGCAACTCTCGCCGAGTCAAGACCAGAAGACCCTTTTGCCTTCTATCTCTTTGGTCTGTTCATCTACAGCTGCGCTTTTTGTTCCTTCCTAGCCCCAGTTGATAATCAGATATCGATTCCTCAAACTGTGGTTGATTTGATGCATTCTGAACCGTTCGCGTCTTGCATCCATCCCGTCACTGGCATCTCCAGCACCATTTGCCCGCTGATCGTCGAAGCTGGCAACTACTATCGCCGAGCGGTAGAGCAGAGAGCTTCTTCTCCGGACCTGCATCGTGATTTGGAAAGACGGCTATGCGAATGGACACCACCAGCAAATGCCCCGAAGCAAGCACAGCTGGCAGAGCTTGCCAACGGCTACCGTGCTGCCGGTCTGCTCATCCTCTACCAATCTAAGGCCATTGACAACCCACTGACGGACTCTGAGCAATTCTTTGTCATGGTTATCCTGATGAGGGTGATGGAGACCATCAAGCATCTACCAAGAAATGACCCGTTGCAAAATTGGCTTGGGCCCCTCATCATTATCGCGGGCTCGGAACTCCCAGCGTCGTTTGCAGATGAGAGACTTCACGTTGAAAGAGTAGCTGCGCAACTCGCCGAGTGGACGCGAGTTCCGAGTTATTTGCAGGGCATGGAGCTGGTGCGCACTGTCTGGGAGCTGCGGGATTCAGGCCAAATGATTTCTTGGCTTGAGTTGATGGTCCGAAAAGAAATGTCTTTGGCAATGGGGTAGTAGGTTAATTCATGTCCAACAATTAGTCGAGTTTGGGTGCATATCTTGTTAGCTATTTGGGTTCATGGGATCGCTGGGAAAAAAGTAGGAGTTTATCGCAGTTTGCTCAGCACTGCATTTATTCGTAATGAGAATCTCCGGAATGGATAACGCACTGTCAGAGTATCTATTGGAATATCTGATTTCTTATTTCTATACTCTTATCCTCTACCAATACTCATCACTCCTCGGAAAGGTTCACATGGATGGCCTTCGACTGCGTGTAGGCATCGAGGGCGTACTGGCCCAATTCGCGGCCAATTCCAGACGACTTATATCCGCCAAATGGAATGCCATAGTGGGACTCACCCGAAGAGTTGATCCAAACCATGCCAGCTTGCAACTTTCGAGCCACTGTATGGGCTTTGGAGATCTTTTCGGTAAACACTGCCGCGGCAAGTCCGTATGAAGTGTTATTAGCCTTCTCCAAGACCTCCTGTGTCGAGCTGAATTTGGAAATGACAACCACAGGACCAAAGATTTCCTCTCTAACAATGGCCATTTCCTCAGTAGTCTATATAATAATGTCAGTTTTGATGAGGTAGTTTAAAGAGACATTTCTTGGCCCAATTGCCAACTTACATCGACAAAAACTGTAGGCTGGATGAAATAGCCCTGAGCGCTTTGCTTGGCACCCCCATAGAGCAGCCTTGCGCCTGAACTCTTTCCTTGCTCGATGTAGGAGAGAATCTTATCATATTGGGGTTTAGAGACTTGAGGACCCTGAAGTGTTTCAGTCGAGAAGGGATTGCCAAGCTTGTCGTTCTCTTTGGTTACTTGAACAAAGCGTTCAAGAAAACGGTCATAAATTGCCTCATGAACGTAGATGCGTGATGTAGAGGTGCAGACCTGTACTCACAACAAATAAAGAAAAGAATTAGCAGAATGTGCTCCCCGATGGCTCAGCCGGTGAAGGGGACAGGACACTCACCTCGCCCTTATTATCCATGATGCCAAAATGCGACCACTTTACAGCCTGTTCAAAATTGCAATCATCAAAGACAATACAAGGACTCTTTCCGCCGCATTCCAAAGTGATGTTCTTAAGATTAGTTGCAGCCTCTCTCATAATGGCCCGGCCAGTTGCTGTGCTACCAGTAAAGGCAACCTTATCGATGCCGACATGACTAGAGATGGCTTTCCCAGCTACCGGACCCAGGCCTGGAACAATGTTTATGACTCCAGGTGGCAAGCCAGCTTCGATGATTAGCTTACCGAAATATAGAGCGCTCAGGGGAGTTTGCTCGGCGGGTTTGAGAACGACTGTGTTTCCGCATGCGAGAGCAGGGGCCACTTTCCAGGCAAGCATCATCAGAGGGAAGTTCCTATTAGCAGTCTAATGTGAGTCTTCCATGTCGTATGCGTGATCGTAAGAATCTTCTCCAGTGACTCACCAGGGAATAATCTGACCACAGACTCCGAGTGGTTCTTGTAGGACATATGCTAGTTTCTGGGGGGACGTCTCAATAGTGCGACCGGTGATTTTATCTGCTGCTCCAGCATAGTACCGGAACACTTGGAAAGATTCCTCGATGTCTCCTTCTGCAGCAGCCAGGAGCTGCGAAAAAGGGGGGATTGTTAGCTAGATCTATCCTGATTGAAGGCAGTTCCATCATCGGTCTCGTACCTTGCCATTATCATATGCGTCAATTGCAGCAAGGAGATCACGATCACGATCGATCAAGGCAGCAATCTTGTAGAGGAACACCCCTCTTTCGGTGGAAGGTAATTCGCTCCATTCCCCCTCAAAGGCCGCGCGAGCCGCAGCCACTGCCCCGTCTATGTCGTCGGATGAGGCTCCTTGAAGCTGGATAATTTGACCTTCTGATCTAGATGGCAGTAGCGGATTAGTTGATGATTAGTCTGTGAAGTGGAAATAGGAGGCATAACTGACACGGGATCAATCACGGTGAACCTTTCACCATGACCTTGAACGAACTCATTGTTGACGAAGAGGCCGGTAGGCTGTTCGTAGCTCTTGCCATTGGGCAACGAGATTTGGACTGAGAGAGCCATCGTGTGAATCGGATCAGTGACCTTCGCGTGGTAAACCGTAGCTGATGTGATTAATAAAAAATTACGATTTGAGACGGCGGTTGGATAAATAGGAAGGCATCATGCGGCAATACGGCTAATCATATAAGAAACACGAGGCATGAGACAGGAAATCCCAAAGACGAGTCATCATACAAAATCGTTTCTCCCGGGAGACCGGGCGAGAGACCGTCCGGGGTTTTGTGGAGCGACCATTTCGCGGTTTGGCTTGATATGGATGAGGTGCGAATATGTGGAGGCAGCGCTGCTTGGCTGGATATGAATTATGCGGAGGAATCGGGGCTTGGCCAGATGTGGATGAAATGCGAATACGTGGAGTCTCCAGATGTTGAGGTTGACCATGCCCTGTTTGGACGTTATGCGGCCTCCTTCGCATCACGCGGTTTTGTGATCGACTGGGCAACACTGTGTCTAACCACGTCAGCATTTCCGACTAAGAGAAAAGCTTGCGGGAAATGGCGAGTATCTGAGCGACTTGAAGAGTATATGATGCACTCTTGACCACCAACCTACAATGTAGACATCCCAGTGAAGAAGTTCAACGACATTGCTACCCAGTTACACGTTCGTCTTATTGTAAGTTATTGCGTAAGAGAGTTTGAGGCACTTGACAAGCATCGCCACTAACATCAAGTCTTTAGTGAAGCAATCCGATCATGTCCAACCAGAAATATTCCAACTACGAGGGCGTTGGTGCCCGAAACAGCGAACTATATTCCTATTCCCAAGCCGTCAAAGTAGGCAATGTGATCAAGTGCTCCGGTCAGGGAGGCTGGGAGAACGATGGTAGCCTCGACACAGAAGATCTCGTGGGCCAGATCGAGTTGGCATTTAAGAATGTCGAAAAAAACCTCAAGAACGCTGGTGCCCGTGGCTGGGAGGACGTGTATGCAGTTAGGAGCTACCATATTTCCCTGTCCAGCTCCTTCGACCTCATGGTAAAGCAGTTTCAGAAATGGATTCCCTCTCACAAGCCTATTTGGACTTGTGTCGGGGTTACGGAGTTGGGTATTCCTGGGATGATTGTTGAAATCGAAGTTGAGGCTATTGTTGGCAACTGATCAGTGGGAGTGCAAGGACGATTGGCTAGAGTAACAAGTAGGGCATCCTTGCCTTTGTCAATCGCAATTGACTCAGCCGTGCTTCTTCAAACGATGGGTGACGACACGTTAGTATCATTCAATGTTCCCACGCCCTGGTTAAACTTAATCGTCATTATTGTTTCCGAGATCGTGTATGGATGGGAGATGGTTGTGTCATGTTCGATTAGGATGTGCAAATCGTTCGTGTTAGAATTTAAGCCCAGTCCGAACGCCAGTGTCGCTACGTTAGTCATGTTACATAGAAGTTCTATTCTCTCTTAATAGTAAATATCCGATCACTGGGAGAGGCAGAGTTACCAGCACCGACAGTAAATTACACAATGGGCAAATAAGCCACGAGGATATAGAGACAAGGTCTACTCATTTATTTTATATCATCTATCTACAGTGCCTTGAACCCTGGGCTGTCAAAAATTCTGACAGGAAACGTTTCCTCCTCCTGAGGCTTCCCTTGCAATTTAGCCCATAGGTTTCCAACCTTGAATGTGCGGATATCGTCATAGTGACGGCCGATGAGATAGGGGAGATATGCGTTGCCCACCCCCAGAGCATGCTCCTTAAGCACTTCGTATGCGACAAGACCAGAGCTGTACTCAAAGTCGGTAATGGACAAGATGGGGATCGTGTGAAGGGGGTTGTTCCTGCTGCCCCGGATGGTCACACGGCCCACGCCAGTAGAGCGACGTGGGAAGTCTTCGTGGATGGCGAGCTCGTTGACGATGGGGTCCCACTGAACACCCTTGCCCGTGGAGCTGGGGTACGCCTTGATTTCAAAGCTAGTACCCTCGCGTTTGACAGGGGGCAAGTCGTCTCCAAATTTGCCCTCAATGTCAATGAGACGAACACCGTTGCGCTCCACGTATGCGTAGCGGTAGTCACCTGCACGGTACATCTTGACCTGGGCAGTCTTCTTGGTTTCTCCCCAGACCTCACGACCCCATGTGACGGGGAAGTCGTCGCTAATGAGCATCTCAATCATGTAGATGCCCTTCTTGCCATTGAAGATGACGTCGATAGACACAATGGCACAGTCAAACTCGCCACAGAGGCGACTCTCCATTGTGCCTACATAGATATGGCCCGTCGGCTTTTCAGCAGGACTGAACTTGGGAGGCAAAATGCTCTTGATGAACTCCTCGGTGGTGGTGAAGTCGAGGAGGATTGCCTCCTGGGAAAAGTTTGGCTTCAAGGAATACTCCGCAAAGATGGCAATCTCTTCCGGTGTTGCAACGTACGACATGGTGATGAGGGATGATAAAAAGGTAAACGGAGAGAGGTTGGTGTTTAGGGGCTGACAATAGAGTCTGTCTGTGTACTGGAAGCTGAACAACAAGTACTAGGTCACGGTTAACCTGGGGGATGCTTTATACACTTCGAATGTTGGGGTCGCCGCCAGAAGTCTAGTCTATTGTGTCATTCCATTCGGTGCACCGGCTCGATGGCTCGTAGTGAGTCCGAGATGCGGTATTTTCGTTAACTGCCAGGACGACTCCCCTGACCTAGCAGGACCAGCCTCACCCAGGTGCATGATGAAGAGCACATACCGGGTCCCGGGTAACCCTGGAAGTTGTGCATCACAAGTCTTGGGACCCTAAACCAAACCGGGCGAAAGTGCGAAGAATCGAGTCATGCCGTTATCTGGGACATTACGGATTGGGCCCAGCTACTCCTTATTGGTTCCCTTGTCGCGTGGATCCTACTATCTGGGTGGCGTCTACGGCGTCGAGTTACTGGGGAATTTGCCTTTTGCAATTTCAGAGGACGATTCTGACGCTTTGGCGGAACAACGGCATCCCTGGCTCCCTTCCCCGGAGTCGAGACATCTACGGATAATCTGGAACGGATTGCCACCACTCACAAGTATCGCTCTGGCTGACTAGAGAGATGAGACTTGTTCAGCGCTTGCAAACTAGATAACAGCCAAGCAGGGACAAGCACGAGACAAGTTCAATGACTGCCGCCGAGATAAGCTCCCACCCTTGGGCCTTTCCTTACCTCTTATATCTAAAGGCAACCGACACCTCTCATAACCCTCGAGCCCTTTCTATTCCTTTGAATCTTTCTGTCACCATCTTTCAAATTCTTGATAAACTTTATCCAACTCAATTGCCCGATTCAACCTGATCCTCTACAAAGCCTCGCCATCATGGAGAACCACGAAAAGCACTCCAGCTCTGATGTCAAGGACAATGACAAGGGGAGCGAAACCAGGCCTAAATGTGGTGAATCTGTCAAGGGCGGCACCTTGATTGTGGAAGAAGTCAGGCTGCACAAACCGTTCACGACATTGACCGCCATGGGTCTTGGCCATTCCATCACCAACACTGCCATCACATTGCTGGTCGGAATGTCGAGCACCATTGCGCTGGGAGGCCCGCCTCTCTTTATTTGGGGTTTCGTTGCCATGGCTGTTGTCGGTGTGGCTGTCTCGGTCAGTCTGGGAGAGCTCGCATCTGCTCTCCCACACACCGGCGGCCAGTACTTCTGGGTCGCCGTCCTTGGCCCCCCCAAATTCCGCCGTTTCTTGTCCTATATAACAGGCATTGTCGCCTGGGCTGGCGCGGTCTGCACCACAGCCTCAGTGTGCCTGGTTGTGCCGATCATGATTTTCAACATGGTCTCGATTCGAAACCCCGACTTTATATACCAACCTTGGATGGGGTTTGTTGGTTACCAGATCATCAATAGTTTCCTCTTCCTTTTCAATCTCTATTCGAGGTGTCTCCCATATATCAGCAGCACACTTCTCGTCTTTACCGTCTCCTCCCTCGTCGCCATATTTGTCAGCATGCTGGCCGTTTCTAGCCCGAAGCAAGATCCCTCACGAGTTTTCGTCGACCTCTACAATAGTTCGGGCTGGCCGGACGGAGTTGCATTTCTTATTGGTATAAACGCTCCCAACTGGGGCTTTTCCTCACTCGACGCCGTTGTCCATCTCGCCGATGAGATCCCCAATCCTCGGCGCAACATCCCAAAAGCTCTGCTGTTGACCGTTGCTGTCGGTTCCTTCACAGGCATTCTCATTCTTTTGTCAGCCTTCTTTTCAGCTACAGATCTGGAAGACATTGCAAGCTCCACAACTCCCTCATTACAGATATTCTACCAAGCCTTTGGAGGAAACCTGGGGGCAGCTGTTGGCCTGCAGGCTCTGGTTACCGTCTCAGCATCTGGATCCATTGTTGGAATTCACACTTGGCAGTCGCGCATGGCCTGGGCCTTTAGTAGGGACAAGGGGTTCCCCTTCCATCGCTATCTCAACCGAATTGCGCCGGAGCCATTTGCTACGCCGATATACGCTCATATCTGGTCGTGCGCCTGGACGGCGCTCCTTGGGTGTCTCTATCTAGGATCGCAACTTGCCTTTAATTCCCTCGTTTCTGCCGGCATGCTTCTGCAGTACATCACGTACAGCATTAGTATTTTATGTCTCTTGTGGTATGGGCGATCCAATCTGCGCCATGGCCCATTTTGGTTCCCGCGATTCGGCCTTGTTTGCAATGTTGTCACCGTCATGTGGTCGATCACCGCTGTTGTGTTCTATTCCTTCCCTTACTATCTCCCAACAGAGGCGGACCAGATGAATTATGTCTCTTGTGTAATCGTTGGGATTTTTCTGTATGCCTTGTTGTACTGGGTCCTATTTGGTAAAAGGGAATTTTCGCCACCTGAGCCTGAGTATCATGATTGATTCTATTCGCCGGCTCATGGGGGCTTTGAATAGCTTTACGGAGCAGAGTAATAAAGTCAATCTTTTAAAGCAACACCAAGAGTAGTTAATTATCATCCTTTTGGCAAGTCTAAATTATTTAGTAGAATGAGATAACCAATGCCGGAAAGCAAGTCTCTGAATTTGCTATTTGATCTATTGGACTCACTTTGGGCCGGCCCTCAAATACCAGTATGAATGCAACGAGGGGTAAACTGCTTGGCTTTCTTCTGATACGGCATGGTCTGGTTGAGCATCGCGCTTACCGCATTCTCTCGTGCATACAAACTAAATGAACCTATTCGTGTCCTCAGATGACCATTCCAAAAGCCCATGGAGGCTCGCATTTCCACTGAGAGTGGGATAGTCTAGGGTCCCGGGTTAGCTGGAAGTGTTGAGAGCTCGGCCCGGATGCTTGACTATGCCTGATCTAGACAAACTGCGAGGGCCACCATCATTTGACTCGATGCCTGAGAGGGGGCCCCAGTTCACTCCATAGGGTCATAGGGACGGCCATCTGGGGCCATTTCGAATGTCCTGATGATAATATTCCGTCACCTTGGTTATGACCTAACCAAACTGGTCATTTGGTCAAAATACAAGGGCTAATACTTCCTTCCCCCCCCGCCTCTGCGGTAAAGGATAACATTTACATAGTAATTAATAATTCTCGTCAGTGCTAGATGTCTACCTTCATAATGAAAGTTGCAATTGTCACCGGTGCTTCCTCTGGGCTTGGTCGAGCGATTGCCATCGCGTACGCCAAGCAAGGATGGAAAGTAGCTTGCAGTGACCTCCACCACAGTCCACCACAAGGAGAGTCTCTGTCGACTGTGGAAGTCATCCAACAGACTTGCAGCAATCAGGCTGCATATATTCACACTGACGTTTCCAGCTCCGAGAGTGTCCAGAACCTCATCTCCACGACAGTATCCCTGTTTGGCCGCCTCGATGTGATGGTCAACAACGCCGGCATTGCCCTCGAATCCTACAATAATCTGGGTCCGAGACCAATTCACGAGACTGATGAATCGACTTTTGATAAGACAATTGCCGTCAATCTTCGTTCAGTATTCCTGGGCTGCAAGTACGCTATACGCCAGTTTCACGCCCAAGAGCCACTATTCGGAAATCACCGGGGGTGGATAATCAACACGGCATCGGTGTTTGGTTTGAAACCTCAGGCTGGTCACGGTACAGACACAAACACGAACCCTAGATAACATGGCAATGATCTGATGAAAAGCAGTATCATACGCAACAAGCAAAGCTGGCGTTGTGCATCTGACCAAGTGCTTGGCCAGAGAGCAAGGACCCTACAAGATTCACTGCAATGCGATATGTCCTGGATGTAAGTCGAAATGACTTCACTTCTTCTTCTTCTTCCACCCCTCCTTTTTCCATGAAGAACACTTCACATGGATGTTGACTAAGCAACCTGGAAACAGTTGTTAAAACCGCCATGGACAGCCAGATGCTAGAGGACAAGCAAATGGGACCCGACACAGTCGCTGTGCACCCATGGGGAGAGTTGGGGCTGCCCGAGGACATCGCCAAGGCTGCGGTTTGGTTAGCCAGTGACGAAGCAGCTTGGGTGACTGGCGTTGCCTTACCAGTTGATGGGGGATATATGACGGCATAAGTTGGCAATATTAGTCACTCTACTAGATGGAAGGTCAGAAGTTAAGACGTTGTGCTGAATGAAGACTATTTTTTATCCCCCGTGTTTTTTTCACACCTTTAACCGATACTTCAACATTAAATACTCCTTAATTGGTAATCTAGTGGGCTCTCCAAGTTCACATTTACTGGTAGAGAGAACCTCGTACACTCCCTTTGACTACTGTTTTGTGCAGGCTGAGAGATCTGATAGAGTGGTTTCATCTTTTCTGAGAGAGAAACGTAGCAGAATAATACAGAAATGGTTCACCACTAGCGTGAATTAGCAGACCATGAGAAGGACATACACCGTTGCTTATTGCCTACACCATTTGTCCGAGACGCTTGTTGACAGGCAGAACAACGTTACGATTAACCTTCTTTGTCTTCCTCAACCTGATTAACCACCAGTGAAATGTGTGAGACGGCATTACACCCGTTCCCGGTGTCGTGACCTCACCGGGCCGAGATGCATGGCCGAGTTGGCTAGCTTGTTCAACCGGTCGGGGCACTCTCCGGATACGGAGCCAGTATCAACTAGGCTCTCTATCCGGACAGGCATTTTCAATGAAGATCGAATTCTGATCCTATCAACCGGTTAATATCGAGGTCAATAAGATGTACAGTCTATATAATGATAAATATGCTGCTTTGTAGTCTTCTCCCACACCCTTCAATCTTCAACATCAAACACTTTTGTCAGTTTGGTTACCTAAAACACTCATCATGCCTGCAGCAAGCCAGCATTCGGTTGTGACAGAGGTCCCCGGACCTCTGTCTAAAGCTGCCCTGAGGAAGTTGGATGACTTTTTCGATTCCCGACCAGTTCATTTTGTGGTAGATTACGACAAAAGCGAAGCCAACTAGTCAGTAGTACATTAATGGGTTCGAATGTGAAGTGTGGAAGTTGACCGCATTGCAGCATTGTCGACGTGGATGGCAACAAGTTCCTTGATGTGTATGCTCCTTTCCCATTCTGCACATCGCGTCGTGCAATGTTGGTCTGACCAGATTCATTTAGGTACTCTCAAATTGCCTCCGTTCCCGTTGGATATAATAATCCGACCCTGACTGAAGCTGCCAAGTCTCATGACATGATACCCGCTCTAAGCAACGTCCCGCCATTGGCAATTTTCCTGCAAGCATATGGCATAGCATCCTAGTGGACGGATTTCTCAGAGTCCACCCCAGGGGCCTCAACAGAATCTTTACTGCCCAATCCGGATCCGAAGCCAATGAACTTGCCTTTAAGGCTGCTATGATGCTATATCGTCGCAAAGAGCGCGGCGAGGGCATTGACTGGACAGACGAGGAGATTAGTTCCTGCCTGGATAACGCAAAGCCTGGCTCTCCCGATCTCGCCGTCTTAAGTTTCACTAACTCCTTCCATGGCCGCGGATTTGGAAGTCTGTCAACTACCCGATTAAAAGCCGTCCACAAGTTAGATATCCCCTCTTTCAACTGGCCAAAGGCCCCGTTTCCAGCTCTAAAATATCCTCTCGAGCAATTTATGCACGAAAATTCGTGCTTAGATGAAGTTGAGAGGCTGATTCGGTCATGGCACTGTCCAGTTGTGGCTCTTATCATTGAGCCCATTCAGAGCGAGGGTGGCGATAATCACGCCTCGCCCTCCTTCTTTCAACGTCTTCGTGATCTGACTAAGAGACACGGCGTCATCATGATTGCCGACGAAGTTCAAACTGGTACAGCTTTCTCAAGACAACTCTTCTACTCATTGAGGCTGCATTTACTGATCCAAAGTGTCTCTTGACTAGGATTTGGCGCTACTGGTAAGTTCTGGGGTCATGAGCACTGGAACTTGGCCTCGCCTCCTGATATTGTCACGTTTTCCAAGAAGGCACAGACAGCTGGATATTATTTTGGTGATAGGATGCTTGTGCCTGACAAAGCCTATCGTCAGTTCAACACATGGATCGGCGATCCAGCTCACGTCATCATGGGAAAGGCCATCATTCAGGAAATTCTGAGCAAGAATCTGGTCGAGCAATGTGTAAGTACTTGACCCCAATGTTGGGGACATGTATATTCGTTACCCTACCGAGCTAATGCATTTTTGTTTGTTAGTCCCGCGTCGGTGACATTCTTTACGCCGAGCTTGAGAAGCTGTCGCGCAAGTACCCAAAATACGTGAAGAATCTCCGTGGAAAAGGCCAAGGGTAAGCTCGACATAGCAGCCGTTCAGACTAGAGACTGTCGCTCACCAAATTTAGTACCTATATCGCTTTCGATACAATTGACTCGGCTGCTTTCGTCAAGGCTATGAAGATGAAGGCAATCAGCATCGGTACCTGTGGTGTCAATACGGTGCGCCTTCGGCCCATGCTCATCTTTGAAGAGCAGCACGGTAGGGTCCCGATCATTATGATGAGTTTTCACCGCATTGGCTAATTACATCTTCTTTCCTCAGTCCCTCTCTTAATCAGTGCTTTGGAAGAGGTACTCGCAGGTTTACACTGAGCAGCTAGCTGAGTATTCGGTCCTTCTAGTGCAGCTATGTGGAGGCAATGGGTCTCGTTAGATACTATACTGGCTTGTGGATTGGGTGAAACTACATAGACTCAGTGAACTCGGGTGAGAATCGTTGATTGTTATCGGCTCCTTCCACATAACTTACTTGACTTGTTTATACGTAAGAGAAAGAGAATAAAGTTCAACAACAATGGAAGCTGCCAGAGCCCGACAACTCAACACAATGAATAGAACCGCTGGACACTTCTGTGAGTTTACCAGTTGCGCAAGGTTGGATTGGCGTGAATACTACTTGCCTGTTTTCGCATCAAGAGCGAAATGCCCTGCATACTTGCCAGCTGCCAATGTTACGTTGAGAATCTTCCGGGTGGCTTCTTGGACCTCGGGGGTTGTAGCATCGTCAATCGTCAAAGGCAGCATATCCCATGGAGGACGCGAGGTCGTTTGGCCCGATGAACAGCATGTCTAACACATGAGTAATTTATTAACACCCAAAGCAGGGCCAGTCTGTATGCAAGAAATTCAAACTCAAGCCACTGTCCCAGGCTAGGACCCTGGCGAGGCTTTGCTCGGTCAAGGGACTGTTTTAGGCGTGTCTCTCCTGACAAGTCGACAGGGGAGGCGATTTGATTTGACATTGTCGTAATCTAGGTACGAACAAACATGTGGTAGCGATAATCTGGTTGTCTCGAACCATTTCCGATGATGGACATATGATCTGGAGAGGACAAGTTAGGGCAAAAGTCTCAGCATTGCCTTACTAGAAATTAAACTCATCATGAACAGCTACTCTTCATGAGCAAATATCTCCATCAATGACATTGATCCGCTTCAAGAATGCTTCGGCCGGAACTCGGTCCGTGGTGGGTTTGGCCCCACATATCAAATTTGATCTAGACACAGAGGTATTGAGCAGTCGACCAAGTGAGAATAGTGTCATTTAAGGTTAGGATCTTGAATCAGTAATAAGGCACTTAAGTTCTCTCAAGATACTGGGGTTTGCTTTCTCAGTAGGATGTAGTTGCCCTCTGAATCTTCTGCCATAGCTTCAGCTGCATGTGATGATCGCTACCTGTTAAACAGTCTAAAATGGGTGTAGATAGGAGATAATCAGGATATAGCGGTGCTCCCAAAGACGAGAGATTAGCCCTGCCAACTTGTGGAGTTGAGTAAGTTGACTGGATAAACATCCCCGCACTCGGAGTGCAGATATGACGGCGAAACTCAAAACCATCTCGCACTAGCCAGTCTCCTCCTCCATTGCTGCTCTGAACTGGCTTGGCCGTTAGCCTCACCATTGCTGGTTTTGGAAACACGCAGGCGCCCCCTTAACTTGTCTTGCCTTGATTGACAGATACCATGAGTAAAGAGCCAAGTGAAAGCATTGCGCCTCGTGTGTGGCAAGCATGTGTCATTTGCCGGCGCAAGAAGGTATCGATTGGTGTCTCTGCCAGGCCAGATGCGGACCATATTAACCATGTTGCAGATCAAGTGTGATGGCAGTGACCCATGTCGCAACTGCAGCTCCCGGGATCTTATTTGTGAATATCCCGGTAGTAACGACAATGCATCCAGCAGTCGCAAGTCTCTGAGCCTGCATAACCAACCCTAGTTCGATAGTTGTATTGACTGACCACGAGTAGTTATGCTGCCATGTTTGAAGCTCGGTTTCAGCAAGTTGATACGCTGTGTCAGAGACTAGAAGCTTTGACAAACCAACTTACCGACGCCATTGAGAAGCTGCCAAATAAGACAGTCGCTTCACCTCAGGATTCCGTTACTGAGCAGTTGGAGCAGGCCTCTAGAAACATACAGTCTCTTGTAGCTCCATTAGATTCTGAATCCGCAATGTCTGGCACAGAAATAGCAACAAGCGCACCGTCTGACCCAGGATGTGCCCATTCGCAAGATCTCCAGCTCTACCAACAGGCCTCAAATGAACAAAGTCTCGAGGAGGAGACAGACGACGAATTAGCAGAGGATTCAGCTCAGCTGAACCCTAAGTATGACCCAACCCTGGGGATCTTTGGCTCGCTCGTTCCTGATTCATATGGGCGTTTACGGTGAGTCTCGGTTTTGTCAATGACGCCCTATTCTCCTCCTCACGTACTGACTCCGCAAGATTCATCGGAGGTGCCAGTAATGAGCTGCTGGTCCAGGCTATTCAGAGCCTGACCCCAGCATCTTCAACAAACTCGGAATCGCCTTCTTTTTGCACACCAGGACAAACTGGACCAACTCAAATGGAACGAAGGGTTACAATTGAGATTCCCCTCTTTGTCCATGGCCTTCAGTGGCGTGAATTACCGCACCTACCAAAGCCTGAAGAGTTAAATCTGCCACCGCGATACGTCGCGGATATGTTGGTCGGGCTGTATTTCAACCAGTTCCATTATACTTTCCCGGTCTTGTACAAGCCTCATTTTATGGAGCAATATCGACAACTATATATAGTCCGTAAGGAAGCAGGGTGGGATAGGAATTTCCTCTCCGTTTTCTTCGCTGTATGTGCCTGTGCTTCGAGCCTCGTAGCCTCGGACGGAAACAATTCGACATTTCCCGGTCTGGAATACTACGAGAGGGCCTTGTTGCTCCATTTCTCCACAACCGGTCAAGCGACTATGGAACGCGCCCAGTGTCTTGCGCTGGTATCTATGTGCTGTGCTGGATGGAATACCCTGTCGTTAAGCTGGCATTTTGCTGGCCAGGCAGTCAAGGAAGCTCAGGATCTTGGGATGCATCTGGGCAGGCTCGTATGTATCGCTCCCCTTTCTTCACGACTTGATACTGAACTCCAGATAGGCACCAGTTTCTGGCCATTCGATGAAAGACACCGGTGTATCTTCACTGGAGGCAGAAATCTCTCGACGAATCTGGTGGAGCATCTATGGCCTTGACAGGTATGCCATTGTACATCTTGATATGGGTGAATTCTAACCGTCGATCGCAAAGGGTCACATCCATATGTCTCGGAAGACCGATGGCAATCAACGACTGCGACTGCTGCTGCGACTTACCAATGCCTGTTGCCGACGAAGAGCTAGAGGCTGCATGTAACCAGGCAACTCCCTTTGATGATGGACTGCCAGCAATGTCGCCTTTGTCGGGCTTTTTGGCATTTGCTCAGCTTTGTCAGATATCTGGCAAGGTTCATAGTCTCCAGTCACCGACCCGTATAGCAAGTCTCAACACGCCACGAGGTCAAAAGAGGATGATGGCCTTGGGGAAGAAATTGGAGAAAATGTTGGACGTGTGGCTCAATGACTTGCCAGACGAAATTCGCTTCTCTGCCAAGTATGTTATATGCTTTTTCTTCAATATCTTAGCTTCTTCTCACAATTGTGCAAGGTGGTTTGATGTTTTGACTAACCTTGGCGTCTAGCAACTTGGAGCACAGCCCGGACCTAACCATGTGTATCATCCTATTTGTCGTCCATGCAGGATCTCTCCTCGACCTATATAGGTATCGTCTTTCCACTGATTTGGCCCGAAATCGTATACTAAATACCGAATTAGGACCTTCACCAATAGGAAACATGCGTTTAGCCAGTCTCAAACCTTGAAGAATTGCCTCTCTGCTGCCCGTAGCTGCATCAACGCAACCGAGTTAGTGCGGGATTTTGTGCCTCCCTCACATTATATGGCCTTTTCCGTACATTACCTGACAATTTCTGGCCTGGCTCTGTAAGGATCCCTCAGACACCTGACTCCCACGTGGAAACTAACCTTGATGCCGATAGGGTCTGGATGAAAGACCAATCACTTGGGAAACCTGACCCAGATGTGGAAAAGTGCGTCAGATTCTTGAAAAACTTGGAAGGAACGTGTTCCGGAGCTTCGAGGGGGAGGGCAATCATCGAACAGACCTTGGGTATCTTTGCAGGCAATCGGCAGGGTTCGTTTTTAGAGCCACAGCTTTCTGGTGCTTCCCATATCCACACTCCCGATTTGCTGAACTTGGATCCTTCTGACCCGGACTTTAATAACTTCTGGGGTACATTTTGAGAATGGGAGAATGTGGCATTGTCAGCACTACCTAACGGTAGGTATTGTGTGGAGCGCCTAGAGGATGCAAGGGAAGCCAGTCTGCTAGTTTCCAAATTTTTCAATAGTTGGGGACAGAGTTCTACTACGGACCGGTTCGATGGGTTAGAAATACAAAAATGTTTTATACTTATTTCAAACAGCGCGGATGGGATCATTATGTTATGATGTCGCTTCCCAGAATCGGCCTATGACTTTCCTCATTCGCTTCACACCCTCTTCAATCTGTTCCTTCTATATAAGGATGAATTAGCTCACAGTCAAAGAAACCACTGTCATGGTGCTACTTACCGTTGGAGTAGCAAAAGAAAGACGGAAAAAGGCAGATCGTGGATCAGCCCCCCTCGCTTTGGTTGATATCTTGTCCGGCCCTTGCCATGCGTGATAATATGATCCAGGTGTCAGCAAGACGAGCTCCGCCACCATGGCTTCCCACAGCTCTTGAGCAAACGCCTGCTCGGGGTCCTCCAATGATTGGGCCTCGAGCTCAGCGAAACGAGATACTCCACCAAAGTAAAACTTTGACCAGACGAACATGCCGGCTTCGGGGTCGACGAAGCTAAAGACGGGCCGCAGCTTGCCAATTGCTTTGTCCTGTAAGCAGGCCACATACCCTTGAACAGTTGGCAATGGTGACTTGGCGGCTGACACAACTGTGAACTGGTCATATATGGCAGAGATGAGCCAATCTCGTCTTGTTTTGTACTGATATTGCAAACTCTGAAGCCACAGTAAATATCCATCAACCCCCCATTGGTTAAATAGAGCAAGCGTGAACGCTTGACTAAGACCTGCAGGGTCTTGAGTCTCCACCTCGGTTGCTCGGAGTAGTCGTTCGGTGAAAAGAGGATTGGCGATGAAATAGCCCAGCCGGAGACCTGGGAATATGGTCTTAGAGAAAGACTCGAGCCGGATGACACGCCCTTGGGTGTCCATGGAAAGGAATGATGGGGTTAATGACTTTAGAAACTCTCCGGTGGATTTTGGCTGATATGGTTGCTCCTCGGCTTGAGGCGAGTATCCCGGATATTGAAGAAAATAATAGGGATCATCTTCCACAATCACCAAGTCTGATCAAAATTAGCTGGTGAAATGTCAACTGATTGGAGGGAATGCTACATACCGAACTCAACGCAGACTTGGTAAATTTCCTTGTGACGCTTTGCTGAAATTGTGATTCCTGTTGGATTTGAGCCTACCGAGACCAGATAAAGCCTAAAGTACCATATTAGCATCCAGGTGGTTATGTGGCGGGACGTGAAAACCCTACACTCTAGGTCGTCGGCCTCCCCTCGACTTCTCATCCCAGTTCTCGAGCGTTTCTCGTAGATTGGTCGCCAAGATGCCTTCTGCGTCGGCTGAAACAGGAGCTGCCTTGATCCCAAGGGGGATCCAGAGCGCCTGTGCAGATGGATAGGTAAACTCTTCAATGATGACAAAGTCATTGTCTTCGCAAAGGAGGCCAACCACCTTGGACCAGGCGTTTGTGTTTCCAGGATGCAAAAGACATTCATAGTCGCAAGGCGGGGCATGCACTCGCTCTGTTAAATCTTGAGCAAGTTGGATAAGCTGTCGATTCCCGGCCCCAGTTCCTGCGAACGTGCGTCAGCGGTGATGTTGTAGGCTATGGTATCTCATGCTTCAAGTTGTACCGTATTGCAGAAACTGAGTAAGGTCGAGATCTCCCGGAGACAATCCGCGACCTAGATTGAGGCTTACAAGATCGGTTTCCGCCGATTCATTTCCCAGTGATGCAGACGGAGGGAGGCAGTCAAATCTGGCTTTCTCGAGAGGAAACAAAGACGGATGAGGAAGACCTAGAGTCATTCTTAGCTTCATGATAAATCCATGCATGTTTCTTGCAGTGCATACCTCCAGCAAGGCTAATCATGCCATCGTAACCCATGAACTTGATGATTTCTTTGAGAGGCGAGGGGTGGCGAGACTTGCTCTTCACGTTGATATGGTGAGAGAGGTCCACAGCCTCCTGCTTGCGGTTTTGGCTGCCCATTTTTGTGCCCTATCGGCGGTTTTGGCTTTGACTTGTTGATGAGCCAGCGAGCTTGAGTTGGAAAACACGATCTTAAGTTCCGAAATCAAGGTTTCTTACAGTGGTTGTTGGTCCCGCTCCCCCCATTTCCTCGGCCGGAGATCCGGGCGGTAATGGGCAGCCCACATTGAGTGATTTCCCATGCACTCCCATGCCGATTAATCAAACGGATCTCCGATGTCATCGAGTAATAGAATGACGTTTGCCGTCAGAGGAGCACACGACTCCATGCTCCAGCCACGACGCCAATGTCAAACGTTAGCATCCGTATTCAAGATATTCAATATTATCAAAAATGGGGAACACCATCTCCTACCACCAAAAGCCCTACGATCTGAATCTTGGCAACAAGGGGACGATTCGCGGTATCCAACTCGATGAAAAATCACGTCGCTACGCTGGTATTCCTTATGCACTTCCCCCAACCGGCGACAATCGCTGGCGCAAGCCGAGACAGCTCCCTCCAGACTATATATACCGAGATGGAACCGGTGGCCCATTTGATGCTACCAAGTTCAAAGCAGTCTGCCCCCAGAAAGCCTTCCATGCCGGAAAAGCCGAGGGAGGCTCCGGGAAATACAGCGAGGATTGCCTCTTTGTCAACATATGGACGCCCGTAGGCGACCCGAGGGAGAAGAAGTGGCCCGTGATGCTATGGCTACACGGAGGGTGGTTCCAAATGGGCGATCCATCGCAGGAGCCTGGCATGGACCCGACCGAGCTGATCTCGACTGGAGGCCTCAACGCCATTGTCGTGGCTATAGGCTACCGCTTGAACATCTTTGGTTTCCTTGCCGGTCAAGATCTGCTAGAGGAAAGCGGAGGTGATTCGGCTGGAAATTTCGGTCTTTGGGATCAGCGCATGGCTGCTGAATGGGTTAGAGAACACATCTCGCTGTTTGGAGGCGACCCAAACAACATCACCCTCGCCGGTCGGAGCGCTGGAGCCTACAGCGTGGAAGCGCAGATGTTGTTCGAATTCCGCAAGCCAGGTCCAAAGACATCACTGTTTCGACGCGTGTTTATGGACTCGAACGCAATCCCGGCACAGCCGAAATCGTTGCACGATACCCAGGTTCAGTTCGACGAAGTGTGCAAGAAATTTGATATCGATGAGAGTTTGCCTGCAGAAAAGAAGCTCGAGTCGCTCCGGAAGTTGAGTGTCAACGATCTCCTTGCAGTCATACCAAAACTGAAGCAGCACACGTTTCGTCCAGTCACCGACAACCTTTTCATTCATCCAGCGATGATTGAGTATCTTCAGAGCAAGAGCTTTGCCGACGAGTTCAAGTCCAGGCACTACAAGCTGCTCATTGGCGAGGTTGCTAATGAAGAGACATTATATTCAATGTACAACAGTCCAACGGATCCAAATATCGACTCATTGAAACTTCAAGTTATGAATTATTATGCTCCAGAAGTCAC
Source organism: Clonostachys solani (assembly GCA_902141235.2). Taxonomy (NCBI): domain Eukaryota; kingdom Fungi; phylum Ascomycota; class Sordariomycetes; order Hypocreales; family Bionectriaceae; genus Clonostachys; species Clonostachys solani. The sequence goes on from CABFOC020000040.1 coordinate 725,827, forward strand.
GGACAGAGTAATTGATTGCTATCCTCTGCCGACTTCCCGGGAACTGGAGGATTGGAAACGACTCTTTGGTGAGTGCTTGAGGTCGGTAATTACTTAGCTTTTCATCAGATACTAACTCATGGTTTAGGAAACATCATATCTGACGGCCAGGTCCGGGCGCCTTCGAGAGCATTGGCGATGCACCTGGTGGGGAATGGAGTTGATCTCCAGGATGTGTGGCGTTATCAGATTGCATACCGATTGTCATTTATCGACGAAACGGTAGCACCCATGTCGTTTGGAGTGGCCCATGCCATGGACAAGCCGTTCTGGAAGTGAGTTTTATGTATGTTCGGCCCTATTCGGACTTAAATTAACAAAGAAAAAGCTTTTCGATCCAACATGGACCAACGCCGAAGGAGAGGGAATTGATGGAAGATTGGATCCGGATCTTAGTAGCATTTGTGAACGACGAAGATTCGTTTGAGTTTGGTACTCAAGCTGTACAAGAGATGAGGGTAGTCACTCCGCAAGGCACGATCGAGATCCAGAAAGATGAACGTTGGGATGAGCTCTTACGGATCGGTGATATATTTAGTGGTGAAAAATAGCAACATTACGGCGAAGAAAGCCTCCTTCCAAGCCCAGGTTACGAGGCCTTCGGCCCATAAGATATTTGACCGGGAAGTAGATTTGCTCAGAAATGTAGTCTGAGTACATGAGAAGTTCCGACGGTTATTAAGAGGCGGGTCAGACAGTGGCCGACAAGAGTTCTAGACATAATAGAAGATCACTTAAACTTTAGGTAGGTTGAAACTACACCGAAGCATTTCAGCAAGGACACCCTTGCTATGATAACCTTCGTAACGGAAACTCCCCTAGACTAAGCCGATAACTTGGAGACATGAGAAGGTTGTAAGAGTTAGAGCCCTTTCTCTGTGGTACTTTTATAGGTTCTTTCATCGGCCGGGGTATTGAGCAAATTAAGCTGCATATTAAGTATATCACCAACTACTCCTTGTCCTTCCCTCTCTAGGTAAAGCATATGGAAGTATTGTATTGGCAGCCAGTCGTAATCGGATCACGAATAGTCCCGACTGTGGCCAACCAACTTGATCCTTCGTCTTGCCATACGCAGATTCCTACACTAATACTTGTACTTGAAGTGAATGTTCTCGCGATCAGTCATGTCGGCTTCCGCGTTCACTTTACCCAGACGCAGACTCTCCTCCTCGGAGATGCCCTGTTGCTGGATAATCTTTGCGCGGCGGCGGTTCTCCCAGATATCTAGACATAACAGTCAGTCGAGGTCAGGAAGATCGATGGAAGATGTGCTTACAGTAGAATCGCCATGAAGCCATGCTGCAGAATTCGACACCGTATAAGACCGCACAAGCCGTAAGGCCACGAATATACTTGGGCGCATCCGAGGCAACAAACATTTGTGCTCCAACGGCATTACCGACGCAGTAGGCGATGAAAAGCACCGTGGCCGTGACTGTTTTCTTCGTCCGGCCGGCAACGTTGGATGGTAAGAATGTCCAGATCACTGGAGGACGACGGTCAGCTGGTGAGATATCGTTGTGAGTAGGCTGGGGACTTACTAAGCCCGGGAAGTGAGCCAAATACTTGCAAGATGTACATGGCCCATCTTGTCCACTTCATGTCATTCTGTGGCAGGAATGCTAGCGCCATCATGCCAGAGAAGGCGGGCACAAGGGAGAACATCATCATGAGAACTGCTTCTGTTTAGCTAAGGACAACTAATGGGAGATCTCAAAGTACGTACATCGCAGGTTTGGCTTTTTCAATGTGACATATCCCACAATGATAAACCAGCAAATGCTGACGCAATAGTAAGGGGTTGATCCTTTGAGTAGAGTCTCTAGCGGAGTAAAGCCGAAGGACTTCCAGATCAACTTGGAAAAGGTAGTGTTGGCACCATTAGGCAGTGCGTTGATGATTGTGACGAAGAAGAAGAAATAGGTTTGAGGATCTAGGTTAAGTCCCCATGTCAGCACCTGCGCCAGCCTCACAAGATACAAGCGCCAACTAACCTTTGAATGTGGCCCATACCTGCTCCCGCTTAAATTCGGATCGCTTTTGCTGATCGGATCCTGTCTGGTTTGAAATTACACGGGCGATGGCAGCGCGCTTCTCATCTTCGCTCAACCATCGAACCTCGCGAGGAGTTCCTAAAACAAACCAGACAATGATGCCGCAAGTAATCGTCAGAGCTCCAAGCAAAAAGGAGATTCCCTTCCACTAGATAGAAGAAGTTCGTTAGCTTTGAATTTCAAATTGGTTTGGGAGACAACAAGGAAGTCGTACAGCAGCTACACCGCCCGGGTTGTTTTGGGCATGGAGACCAATACCATACATGGCTAAACCCGCAAGGATATTCATACCAGCATTTGATGTTCCCCAAATCAGCGATCGAAATGTGTGTTCCTGGGATGTATACCATGCCCCGGTGATCAGCATGAAGGTTGGAGAAATGGTACATTCTAAAGCCCCCTGAATCGTCCGGAGAATCATGAGGTGCGCAAAGTTCTTTGCAAATGCAATGCATAGAACAATGACGCCCCAGAGCACCATAACAATGGACAGAAACTTGCCGGTGTGGCATTTCTGCATAAGCCAGTTGCCAGGTGCCTCGCAGACCATGTAGGAAAGGTAGAAGATCGTGCTGAGCCAGTTAAACTGCTGGCCCACGAGCCCTGTGTCTTCTTGAATACCGAACACGGCCTGCACGCTGAGGGAGGTCTTGTCGGTCTGCTGCGTGCCATAGCAAATCCACATGAGTGGGAGAAGCCAGAGATCGATCTTCCAGAGCAGCTTTCGATAGTACTTAGTCGAATACTCTGCGGATACATCGACCGTTCCCTCTTGTACATCGTCGATGGAGGGTTTGTGCGTCATTTCAATGTCGAAGTTCTTGTCGTCTTCGCCGACTTTGATTGGTTGTTTGTCTGTCATTGTCGATGCTCGAAATTATTCGATGCGATTGCTTTGATGATTGAGAGATTCTGACCAAGTAGGGAACGATGCCGACATCTGAAATATAAGACACGTTGGCCCCTTGACCAATGGTCAACAGCATCAGGTGAGTTGTGTCAATTGGCGGTTATCTTGGCTCCTCGCCCAGAGGCTGAGAAGTCGGCCGGAACTCCCCCGAAGTTGGCAATTTTAGATAACAGGGCAGAGAGCTGCATCCACAGATAAGACACCATGATTCAGAATTAGACTCCGATCTGATATGCGGGGCACGAATCCAGCCGCCTACCCCAGACAGACTATTGTAAACCGCGGGAAGTTCCAAGTAGTCGGCTAAGGGATGCAAGTTTGTCACGCGCTCCCTGCCCTCTTCTTGGGGCTGTAACCGACACCTACGATACTATTCAGAAGAGGAACGCAGCCACCGTTTCTTCCCCATGGATGTTACTTCTTGACAGCACAACTGGTGGAAGTGAGTTTAGAAAGCTAGAGCCAAATTACAATGGGGTTGCAAATGGGGTCGTGCGCACGTACCTACTTTGCACAGCTACGGTTTTAGCACGAGCTGACGGGATCGGTAGTTGGCAGGGTCAAGAAAAAGAGGACCTTGATTGGAGTCAAGGAGTCCAACCCCGTGAGCTATGAACACCGCTAAATAAGCCATGCCAAAGTTCAGTTATACACCTTCTCCCATTTCGAATTGAGTCCCTCTCTGATTGTCTCTTCCTCCAGGAACTCAGCTTCATATCGATCTATAATATTCTTTCCAGTAAAGAAATCCACGTCTTCAATTTTGACCAGCTTGCTCTTCTGGGTAAGCATGTGGCCAAAGAGAAAGAACAAGATATACAGGAATGCCGATATCACCAGCAATGAAAAGGCATAGTCAAATGGTTAAAAAAAAAAAATCAAACAAGTTATGCCAGTAAATCAAGGTACACTTTCAGCAGTGGCCTCCTTTCCACCCGAGCCTAGGCCTATGTCAATAGTTCGTCATTCCCCGCTGACAGACAATCCAACACATGCAAATCACTTGAGCGAGTCACGGCCATATCTAGCGGCAAGCTGGCTTGGCGGGACCACCAAAATGCGTCCTCAAGAAGTGGACAGCACGACCGAAAGAGGGTGCGCTGGGCTTGTTATCCTTTATACACCCATCGACGGTCGTCTCGCCAAAGATGTACCCTTCTTTGAATTGGCCAAACTTGGTGTGCGCCCGCACGCGGGCCTCGTATTTATCTCCAACTTTGCGTACCTGGCAAACGAACTTGCCGCCAGCCGAAGACTTATTGTCACCGTGCAGGTCAGCCCAATTGCTGCCCCAGCTTCCAGACAGGTTCCCTGTATTGATGGCCTGAAGATAACTTAACGCTTCCTTCTTAGCATCGGAGATGACGTCGCGGCGGGCAAGGCGGCTGCGCTGGCTGCGTCGTTCGTTGGCATAGCGCCGGGAGATACGGGACTCTCTCGCCCCTGGTAGAACGTGTCGGTATGCCCCACGCCCTGCAAGGCTTTCCACGTTGTATTTGCTTCGGACGGCTAGCCTGGGGGCGGAAGTATATTCGCGTTCTTCGTTTCGAACATTTTGGCCAGGGCTGTAGGCATATGGCTTGTCTCGAATAGCGACCTCATCTCTGAGTTGGATGTTGTTAGAGAACGCGCTCGCAATTGACGCGGATAAGAAGAAGGTGAACGAAGCGAATCTGTTGAACTTCATTTTGTATTGTTGGACTCGAATTGAGTAAATTCTTAGCAGGTATAGAACTAATAAAAGAATAAGATATATGATAATAGAAAAGGAAAAGTAATTTTAAGTAGACTGTGTGTAGCATAAGACTGAGATTTTAGGTGGATATAGTTTTGAGAAACTCCATTACGGCTATTGCAGACTTTATGGCCTTGCTTAAAACGACATTTCACAGTCTCAAAGGACCTGTGTTTCCTCGTACCACCGATTTCTCTATTTTTAATACTCCTTTATTGTGATCCACGCTTTCCTCAACGATTGCGCATTCAGCTTAGCTAATGGATCAAGTCCTTTTGTCCAGCCTGACCATAAAAGGACATGATCACGCAGTAAAACGAATGTTGTAGTCACATTTACGATCCTGATCTTTGTTCGTCCCGCATCCTACAACACCCTGCTTACAGTTAGAAAAGGAGAAGAGGTCTTGCTTACCTCTCCGTGTTACTTTTCTACTACGCGTTACCTGTCGCGCCGATAGTCGCATTCAGCCTCAATACGAGCTGTATCAGCAATCCCTATATAGTTATATTATTCGTGGTGGCTGCAGGGCAAGTCCTTGGCTGTAACACATGTTGTGCAACTGTAAGGCTTGGAATGAAGGGGGCACGGAGGTATATTAAATGGCCTTTTGTATCTTCGCGGCTAGAATCCTTCATTAGTCACACTAAGGTAATATTACTACTATAGTATTAATTCAATTGTAACCCTGTGTTCGCGTCCAGAACGCACTGGTATAACTTACTACCTAGGCTGTTTTAGAAGTTGTTTTTATACAGTGACCTAGATATCAAGCTCAAAAGAGACCTTGGATTACAGAGATACTAGTAGTTTGGCGATAAGCGATCAATAATACTTACATTGACATTTGCTAGAAATATTAAAAGTGCTCAGGCGGTTCCCCAAGCACCATCAGGCTATGAAATTTCGCTACATCCAATAAGCGGGTGGCGAGGTAATATTAGAATTCTAGTAGGTAACATTCTTTAAATAGGGTGTACTTTTATGCAATTATGCATTATTCATATGCTTGTATACTTATACGCGCTTCTAGCGAGGGAATAAGCTCATCTTCTGCTTTTTATCTAAATGCGAATCAGGTGCCATTCCATCCCTCTATCTCACGTCATTCATCCGACCAGTGAGCGAAACACAACTCACGCGATACATATCCTTCGCCACATACCTACGTTACTTACCTATTTTAGGATTAGCAACTAAATAGGCACCGTTATTGTCCATCGACTCTCATGACTGGGATTTCTGTACATCTCAGCGAGTTTGCAATCTCACCTCAACTCTTCCAATCATTCATCACTTGTTGCTGTTGAATTTGTTTTGTTTCCGACTCTATATCGCATCGAAATGACAGAGCCCCTCCAAAGGTACAGGCTCCAGACTCTTATTCATTACAGAATTCCCAAGCTAATGAGGCAACATGCAGTCCCTATACTAAAGGGAGCACTCTTACACTAAGCGTCACAGATATTGGCAAAAAATCACCTCTGCAGCTCGAGAATGGCAGTGAGATAAGAGTAAAGATTGTGGACGTGATGGAGCCGGCCACAATGTCTGTCATTGCTATAGTCGAGCTCGAGTCACCTCAAACGAAGCAAAAATGCGTTAACTCCGGCGTCCCTTCCAAGATGATCCTTAAGCTGTACGACCGTCGATTCGCTTTGGATCTCCGGGAAGAAATTAAGGTCACCGGGCCCGCGACTCGAGCCACAGAAGACGAGTTTGTTGCATCCTTACGTCAGGGCTCCATGCCTAGATTCCTCGCGAAATATGAGGAAAATGATACGCTTGGGTCGGGCGATTGGGACACACCAATGAAAGAGGCCTACTTCTCTATTATGTCTACCAAAATGCACCAGACAGAAACGAAGGTCTATGACTGCCTCACGGACCTGCAAGGGATTCATGTGCCCACCTTCTACGCCAATCTTGACTTGGCTACGGAACCTACTGCTGGAGAGCAGCTGGAAGAGAGTATTACCGAGCACACTAGAGTCAGGGCGATTTTGATTGAGCATATCTCGGGCTTCCTTTTGTCTGATCTGGTGACGGAGACGTCGGAATCGGAATGGCCTGTCATCTGCACTCAAGCAATAGAGGCTGTGAACAAGATTATCGACTTCCATTTTATCAATCCTGACTTGCAGCCCAGGAATGCAATTGTCCACCGAAGAGAAGAGCGCTCGTACCAAATATTCTACATAGATTTCGGCATGTGTTATTTCCGGGATCCTTCCGATACCGATGAGAGGTGGAGGGAACGCAAACGTCAGCGAGGTGAGGAGGCTGCAGTAGGTGGTTCCCTTGCCCTCACTATCTCAAAGGCAAAAGGAAAGAAAGGTAAGCCTTACAAAGGGCCACTTCCTCTTCCTTGGGCATATATCCCCTCGGGTCGCTTTGAAGGACAATATCTGGAGCTGTGAGCAATGTATTTCTCCATGTTCAGGAAAAGATCATTTTAGCCTAGATTGAAAAAGTGAGACCTTTGATAAAGCGGCATAAATATTTTCGCCGGCCGGCTAAGGTCAGCTTCCATGCCGGTATCCATTAGAGGCTGGCACTGCCGCCATAAAGGGAAAGTAAAGAGGTTGATATGGAATAATTAGCTCAATATATCTTGCTGGCCCTTACCGCCCCTTGCTATAATGCCAATAGGGCTGTTAATCTTATCTGCGATGCGCAGGACGACAAGTTGCATTTGCTCCCTTATATTCTTTTAAGGTCTATCGTTGAAGATATGTGTGACAATTTGTCTCTGCAATGCTACCCAGCCCAGTTTACTGACAATGCACGCGTGTATAACAATGAAGCGGAGCTGGGAATTGCGATTGAGGAGTCCGGCGTGCCCAGATCAGTGCTGTTTATCACTAGAAAGACTCTGTATCTCGACGATATAGAGGGCGCCTTGAGAAGGACTCTCGGAAAGATAAGGGTGCCATACTTGGATATGTAAGGTTGCAATTTCTAGCCACTTCAGCGCGGGGCTGATCATCGTATTCCTCAGGTATTTGATCCATGCACCATTCTATGCTAGTTCTCCATCTCATCTTAAGTATGCCTGGAGGAGCATTGCGTAAAGAAGGGTTTGGTCCGCAATATTAGGCTATCGAGTTTCACAGAAGACCATAGTGACAGTCTACTGAAGACAGCGACGATCCATCCCGCAGTTCTCCAAGTTGGAGATGCATCCACATTTACATCAACAAAGACTCAAAGCTTATCTCCAGGAAAAGAAAAGCTCAATAAAGGCTTTTGGATGCTTAGCTCTGCTGACCCATCTCCGACGGCCCCAAACACTATTAACATGCTAACAAGCACATAGGTAGAAGCAAGAGCATAATTACACGTGCCCGTATCATACAAATTCAAGCTAATCCGTTTCTCTCCCCCTAAACTTGAACATCTCATTTGACGGCACGCTATTTCTATCCCTCATTTTAGCTGCGGCCTCGGGTCCAGCAACCGGTACCCGATACTCAAAAGAACCTCCCTTTGAGCTTTCCACTTTGTAGGGGAATGGTAGATACTCGGGCATTAGCCCGAGCTGCTTCAATACCGTGCCTTGGTCCCAGGAGATATGTTCATGGTACAACCTATCTCCACGAATATTGACGACTGCAGTGAAGGGAATCTCTGCCTTGAGGTTGGTGGGTGGGATTCCAGGAATACTTGAAGGATAAATTAGTCTCATGAAGCTATGTTTACTCCTAGTATGTAAAGAACCTACAGCCAGTCAATCTCTCGATCGTGGGTAAACTTGAAGATGAATTCATCAACTACAGTGTTGATGCCAAGAGTGCGGCTGATGAGTTCCAAGTCTGTATCGGCGGAGTTGTTGAAGATGAAATTATGGCGATAGAAATTCGTGAGCTTCTCACGGCCAATGCCACCCGTGAGCTAAAGCGACATGCTCGGTTAACTCAGACTGCCCGGCCAGAGGTGCGTAGAACCGACTTACCGTAGGAACGTGATTTACGTATGGCTCCTGTACCATGGTACTCATTGTATGCTCAACAGACCGGTCGGCAAATTCATAGTATGTGTGCTCCTCCCAGATTGTTTCCAGATCAAAATATGGCCCATGCATGCGCGGTTTCAGAAATTGAAGGCTTCTCGTGTGCGAGATGGATTCAGTGATGTAGTGGAAGTGCTCGTGAGTGGGTGTTGCAAAAGCATGGCTCTTCACTGATGGGTAATAATATTGTGTGACGCCTGGTTGCTGTTTAGGTGTTGTACGTTGTCCAGCCACATGATACAGTACTGGGATTTCAACAGCCGGAAGCCTGTCAAGCATTAAGATATCAGTGTAGACTACGCTGGCAATGACATCAGGAGTCTTGGCCAGCCCCGGAGCCGCAATGGCCCAGAGACTGGGATCGTAGGCTGTAAAGCGTCAGAGCCGAAATCCAATACAAGGACAGCGGCACTTACAAACTAAACCAAATTTGCCTTTGGGCTCGCATTTTGTACACTGGTCCAGCGCTTGCACAGCTTCTCGCAGGACATCCTCGCTCGCTCTATCTTGAAAAGCAGTTGAATCTAATTGGACAACTGCATATCCCTCCTCAGCCCATTTAAGCAGGCATGAAGGTGCGCCATCTGAGAATGCCAGAGGATCTTCGGATTTTGAATTCAAAATGATCAATCCAGGGCCCTGGCCGCGGCGTGAGAGAGGAAGCAGCAACGACACACCGGTTCTAAGCGTCGTAAGGTGTGAGGCAGGGAGTGGTGCCGGTGGTTTGGAGATGTCTGCGAACATGGCTTGATGGAATGAGTGCTAGCATGGAAGGTCAAGGGGTTGAAATCAAAGTATCAATGATGAGAGGAGAAGCTGGCAATCAACCGGTGTTCCCGTTTTTTGAAGGTTGCACCATTACGTCGTCGTTCGTCAGCCGTTGTCCAACCAAATTAAGACCCCGCGTATTTCGGCCTTTATCGCACAGCTACTTGTCGGCCGGAGCTCATCCGCTGCCGATGCCAGATCCCTTAGCCGACGACCTGCTAGATATGCCCTTTCTAGACGTACATCGGCCCGCACCCCGGTTCCCTCACAGAGTTGGCCATTGATTATAATCCCAGGTTTTCATAGTCCAGGCCTACCCTTCTCAATTCCGAGGCTAGGCTGATTTTACCAGTGCAAGCTATGGCTTCTCTCGCTCCCGGTCGTTGCTGCTCCATGGGAGCCCTGCACGAGTAAGTCCTGAAAGTTTGAAATTTTCCAAGGTCGGATGTTTATTCTAAGTTCAATAGAGGAACTCCAAATGGAAGCTCCATCGTGATTGACGATCACCTCGAGGCCTATCTGGCAGTGCCTCCAAAGAGCATAGATTCGCAGAATATAGGCCTTCTCTATATACCTGACATTCTGGGCATTTGGCAGAACTCGAAGCTCATGGCAGATCTCTTTGCTACGCAAGGCTATACCTGTCTCGTTTTGGACATCTTCAATGGAGATCCGGCGCCGTTGGAAATGCCAGAGGACTTCGACATCATGGACTGGTTATCCCATGGGTCGAACGGAAACAACCCCCACACGCCGGAAGCCATTGATCCTATCATCTTGAAAGGATTGGCTCACCTGAAGTATCTTGGGTTAGCTCGTATTTGTGCTGTGGGATATTGCCTGGGAGCCAAGGTAAGGGCGATTCAGCAGCTTCCACCTCTGAAAATTTCCTTCTCTACGCTAGCCATGTCTAACAGTACACCAGTACGTTATCCGCCATTATAAAGATGGCATCGAATGTGGCTTCATTGCTCATCCATCTTTTGTTGACTCCCGATGAGCTAGCCGCCATCTCTGGACCGCTTTCAATTGCTGCAGCAGAGAATGATGACATCTTCACGGCAGAAAAGCGCCATGAATCGGAGGGAATTCTAGCCAAGACAAATCACCGTTACCAGATCAATCTGTTCTCTGGGGTGGAACATGGCTTTGCGGTGAGGGGAGATCCTTCAGTGAAAGCAGAACGTTTTGCCAAGGACCAGGCATTTTTGCAAGCAGCTGCCTGGTTTGGGGATTACTTTGGTACTCTTTAATACAAATTCTATAGACATTACAGAATCCTCGTTACCTAGCCTGTCTAATTAAAGAAGCTCATGTAATGGGAACCTAGCTACATCTAATCACACTACACAATAACTATATCATAACCATATGATAATCACATAATGACCATCGGAAAACAACTGTCCTCGATTTGCTGTGAAGATTTCCTCTGATGGGAACATAATAATGAACATAATGCGGGGAAGTAATTATTGGTTCGCAATCAGCTTGTGGTTCGCAATCAGCTCGTGGTTCGCAACAAGGTCTCTGGTATATTCGATAGCGGCCCAAGGCGCAGTAGTTGGGCACCCTAACGTCATAACCAGAGGGTGTGGAGAAGAAGACAACCAAATGACATGGCGTGTCTGCCAGAATCTGACTCGGGGAAGGCGTCAAGTGGGGTATTCGTCCTTCAGCTACCTACGCTGCGTTGACGTGTCACACTGCAAGGTTGCCTTTCGTGAAGGAGCTCACGCTTGGCGACGTACTCGGCGATGGTGTGATGGTTCTTACGCAGAAGCCGTTGCCAGCTCTGGGAGCTTCAAGGATGGAGGGCAGTGCAGTGTGGCGGTTGGCGCCGTACCCCTCTCTACCCTGGTCTGATATCAGAGGGTTGGTTGTCCAAGAGTGATACCCGACCCTCTGTGCTGAAGGCCCAGGACCGACCCGGACACCAAGTCAAACTCGCTTTCCCACACTCTAGCAATTCAATTGCTCTTCCCAGCATAGCTCAGAACCCCGAGTATACCAAGTACACTACGTTACTCATTCAACATCATGGATGCGCTTTCCATAGCGGCGGCTGTCGTCGCGTTCGTCGACTTTGGAGTCAAGGTTTCCTTCAAGGCGTTTGAGATACACTCGTCCGCCACGGGCCAGCCAATCCAGGTGATCGGCCTAGCTTCCTCTTCTAAACACCTCTCCTCCCTTGCCTCTGCGGCGAGGGAGACAATAACGACGTCCAGCTACTCCGGACAAATGGAGTCTTTGGACTCTCTCGTCGTAGAATGCACCGATGTGGAGGAGAAGCTCAAGGACGCACTCACCAAGCTGACGGTGATAAAGGAGGGCAAATGGAATAGGGCGCGTCAGATCCTCGAAGTGTCCATTCGTAGCATTTGGAAGCAAGAGGAACTGGACGCAATGAGCACGCAGCTCGACAAGATCCGCGGCCAGGTCATGATGAATGTTTTGATGTGTGTGTGGTAAGTACAGCAGAAGGCCTTTCTACTGACAGCTTGACATGAATTGCAGAACTTGGACGCTGACTGCATAAAAGGCGCGAAGCGAGCAACAACAAGAGCCAGACTGAACATGTCCTCCAAACCGTCCGTCGCATTGAAACTGCGATGAAGGATATGGACGAGGACTTCAAAACCATGGGAGCAGGCGGCCGGCTGCAGGACGACAAAGGAAAGACGAGGATGAATACGGCAATCTGGGCATCCACGGGTCTGGTTGACGTTACAACTGACGAAGCCACCGCTCCTCCTCCGTATACACCCCTGCCGACAATCGAAGCACCGAGAGATGCTGGCATAAAGATCAGGATGCCGTTTTCGCAACGATTACTCCGCAGCCTTCAGTTCGCCGAGATAGACAACCGCGCCAGCCAAATCAAGTCGGCTTTCCCGAACACGTTCAAGTGGCTCTTTGACGATGAAGGCGAGCGTCAAAAGTACGGAAAAGAGAGTTCTGGGCTGAGCTTTCGGCGATGGCTGAGCTCCCATAACGACGGCTCCCATGGCGAGGGCTCCCAGGGCGAGAAAGTCTTTTGGATCACCGGCGTGCCCGCGTCTGGCAAGAGCACGCTGATGAAATTCATCGCCACCCACCCTTCTCTCAACCGACGGCTCCAAGAGTGGGCAGGCCAAGACCGAGTACAAGTAGCCAAGTTTTACTTTTGGAACGCAGGATCCAAGATCCAAAAGTCGCGTGTCGGTCTCTTCCGGTCGCTACTCTACCAGCTGCTGAGCCAGAACCCCGAGCTGTCCGAGATTGTGGCCCCGAGGCGACAGCTCTACTTCAGCATTGCAGGTGACGGGGCGGAAGCTCCAGACTGGGAATGGTCGGAGCTCTGCCGATGCTTCTCTAGGCTTGCCTGGCAGCTGAAGAGCAAGAATATACGTCTCGCGCTGTTCATAGACGGTCTAGACGAGTATGAGGGGTTCGACGACAAGCTGCCCGAGACTCACCAGTTGACCGATGAGATGGTAACCTTTCTCTTGCGGTCTCGAAGGGAGTACGATTGGAAACTTTGTGTGTCGAGCAGGCCCGGCAACTACTTTCGTGACAAATTTACCAAATCCCACTCCTTGGCCATGCAGCAACTCACACAACCAGACATCGACGAGTATGTGAATCAGCGCCTGCTATCCAGCCAGGCAATCCAGGACGCTATGATGATCGATCAAGAGGCCATCGAAACGCTGATCAGCAACCTAAAAACCAGGGCTCAGGGCGTCTTTCTTTGGGTTGTACTCGTCGTTGAACAGCTCCTCATTACTGCCCAAGATGACCCCCATATCTCCGTGATCCTCCGAGTGTTCGACAGCTTGCCCCAGGACCTGAACAATCTGTACAACGCTATCCAGAACCAGATAGGGCCGGAAAAGCAGCGGCGCGCCTCTAAGCTTTACCAGCTGGTCATGGAATGGAAAAGGACCTGGAACGGGTAGATGGAGGCCATCTTCCTTTGGCTCGCAGACGAGGAAGACCCGGACGCTGCTGACTACCCTGGGCCGAGAAAAAAGTATCCCGAGAGAGAGAAGCATGAAGCGATTGTGAAGCAGACCTTGAGGGTTGTAGAAGGGTGCACCAGAGGCATTCTCCAGGTCTCGGACCCCACAACGAGAAGAGGCCCTCCGACGGTCGACTTCCTTCACAAGACGACTTACGACTGGATTCGAGAGCCTGGCAACTGGAAGGGGATGGTTGAAAAGGGCCCGGAGAGTTACCAGCCCATGATCCCCATCCTTGCCATTTTGGCCCGCCATGCACAGTCACTGTCCACCACAAGCAAGTACTCTACCCGCAAACAATGCATCAGCCGACTCTTCCTACTGGCAAGCAAGGTCCAAGATCCACCAAGGGTTAGATCCCAGATAACCGCCATCCTCGACCAGCTCGACGATCGAAAACTCAGGGATCTTGGCATCGACAGCATCTTGTTGCAGACTGCGATACCTACCAAAAGCAAAGGTATGGACAGAATGGCAGAATCAAGCCACATGACCTGGGCCGCCGCATGGGCATGCCGGCCTTACATCTGTGGTAAGGTGGAACAGAACCCTTCTATCCTCTCGGCGCCAAGGCGGCCTGCTCTGCCGTTCGGTCTGAGGAAAGGCACGCCCTCCAGCATACCAGTCTTCGAAATCGTCATGTTCGGATACCGCCTCCATGGTTCACGCACGGAAACAGGGGAGGAGAACTGGTTTCACGGTGTGCGGAAAATGAACGCGTGGCAGGCGTGGCAGAGGCTGGAAACCATCAAGGAGCTTCTTCAGAAGGGGGCCAAGATCGAGAGGTATATGAAAGAAATCCTTCGAACGGCGGTCAAGGACGCGCCCCAAAACAGCGTTGAGGCCAAGTATGCCAAGCTGTTGTTTGACCTATCGGGGAGCAATCACATTTTGGGGTCCTTTGACGCGATGAGGCGAAAGTCGTTTCCGGAACACGAGGTGGACAAGGCGCGCAGGGATGGGGAGTTTCCAGACTACCAGATCGATTCGTAGTCGCTTACAAGCGTCGCCTCCTTTGTGGCCTCGACTCGAAACTGAGGTTCTATTTAACCCCTTTTATCTATAGGTCCTATCCTTGATTGAAGGCATCGCGGGACCCAAGAAGTTCGTTCTTCGATTTCAGATGCGATTCGTAGAGTTGACAGCCTCAAGAGGGATGACGAAATTGATTCCTCCGACAACTCTCTGTTAGCGATGACTCGCGTAGGCAATGCGAAGTAAAACTCGACTCCTGTTGCCACCCTCCACCGTTTCAAAGACATCAATGGAACCCTCATGAGGATCTTCATCTTCGGCCTCACCTGATTCTCTTTCACAATATCCTAGATACGCTGCACAACTAGCTTTACCGTATGAAAGGCACCCCCGAAATCGACATCTTACTTCGAGGCGCTGTACATGATCCAGTAAATCGTCGCACCAACGCCGAGCTGCTGTGGCAGAGCGTGAAGCATGTCGCACAGGGTGTCAGGATCGTGCTGCTCAAATCCACGAACATAACTCCTTCGATCCATGAACTCCAGGTCAAGAGACAGACATTGTCTCCAACAGCCTCTTGAATGTTGCGATCAATAACAAGCATATCTGGGCGGCCCGGTTATATCCAGTCGACAAATTGGTTAGAGAGTGCTCGTAGGTTTGTAGTCTGCGGTGGAACTGTTTTGTTGTGGACAAGCCGGTTTGTGAATTATCACTTCTTAAGTGGGACGCGTCAAAATCAATGTCTGTTTTCTGCGATGGAGACTTATGATTAGAGCCGGTAGACAGGATCTGGAATAGAACTTCAAATGACAGAAAACTCTAGATGTTTCCGGACGGAGATTATGGCTAGAGTATGCCCCATTACTTATTGCCCGATAAACCGATCAAGATTCGTTAAAGAGATCGGGTCCTCTGCATAGATGAACCAGTGTTTACTATGTGTGTCTCGTACTATTCAGACCTACTCTTTTGCGATTCAGGGAAGCTGTGAAGGAGCTAGAGGTTTACTTTATCTCTGATCCGAGCTATTCCCAGAAGGGCTTATTATATTCTTTCGACGTAACGCATGGAAATTTACACACCCTACCCAATCTAGAATTTAGAGACAATCTCTTTAATCTCCATACTTCCATCTAATAAACTTGACTTCTCGTAAAGTCTACTATACATCTTTCTAGTCTTCCTGATAGTGGCGTCTCTGTAATTATCGACAGCTATGAGAAGGGCTTTAGCTTTCTCATGCAGGCTTTCCAGTATTCCCCAAAAATCTTAATAGAGATTAATTTTAATATTATTAAACTAAGCTTAGCTATTATATTATTAAGAGGCTGTCTAAAGAGATTTAAAAATATATAAAAGGAGTATTATAATATAACTACTACTATATAATATATAATTATATAAATTACTAGGTATTAGGAATTAATAAGCCTATATTACTAATAATAAAAATTCTACTATAGTAAATACTATACTATACTCTTAGATATAATAAACTAATTAATATTTTTATATTCTTAAATATTCTAATAAATAAACTTTTCCTAATATAAACTCTCTAACACCTTAATTTAATCTTAACTAGGAATATAGAACTAAAACTTAGCTTAATATCCTTAACCTTTAAGGGCTACCTCTACCTAGATAAGCTTAATATAGTATATAATATACTAAAACTAAAGGTTATATTTTAGGTTATAATAGGTATAGATAAGGAGGTAGCTATTATTAAGATATAGTATTTAATCTAGCTATCTCTTATCCTCTCTAAGTGCTTATAGTAATACCTAGCTATAGGCTATATAATAAAGAGATAGACCTAGTAGATATAGCTACTAAATCTATACTATTATAAGTGGCTTTATTACTATAAATAGGCCCTTAATTAATTAGAGGGGTATATCTTAGATTAGTTTAGAATAGAGCTATCTTATATAATATCTAATAATTATTATTATATATATAAGGACCTAGTTATATAGCTTAATTAAGCCCTAATAGATAGGGATATTTATATTTAATATTATTATTATTATAAGGTGTTTAATAGTTATAGTTAGTAGTAATAAGTATCCCCTCTTAAGGCTATAATTAACTTATATATTAGCTAGCCCTTATTAGAGTTTTTAGAAGATATAATACTTATACTTAAGTGAAATATATAATTATCTAAGTTTTTATAGTATTAAAGATTTAGGTATAAGCTATAAATTATATTTTAAAAACTATATATAATAATTATATATATAGCCTGATCTTAGGACTAGATAACCCTTATTTATAGCAAGAAAAAACAAACAAACAATAATACAACCACGGTTAAAGTCACGGCAGATTAGAACTTTCTGACCCTACCGTATACCTAGTGAGTATGTACCATAGTGTGTGTTCTCGACAATTGTTTCCTAAAAGCGTCAAGCATCCATGTATCCCTGCATCTCCACATTGCGAGGATTCTGCTCAGCCTAGATTATTGGTGCGGTAGCATCCCCGATACCACTTGGGGCCACTTCAACTTGATATTATCCAAGAGCCTTTGAAACTGTTCGAAATGCAGTTGCTTGTGCTAGCTAATTAGGCGATGTTGCGCTCCACTAAACTTGTACTTGAATAGCCTAGGTCAACCATAGCTCAAACGTATTTATAGGGAGCTTGAACACTAGGTACAAACAGACTTCATAGAGACATCATCAACCTTCATCAGACCATAGTGTTAAAACTTATTTCACAGAATCCCAAAATGCATCTTTCAACCTTTAAAGCTTTAGTTCTTACTTTGGCCGTTTGTGCAACAGCAAACATCATTCCTGAACGTCGCGCCGAGCCTTTTGCAGGTTACCTCATGACCGGATTTTTGACAATTCACACAATATCGAGCAATTTCTCTCGGTTGGAAATGACCCTATTAATTTCCAGCACTTGAATCAGGGCAACTCGATTCTCAACTCAGATATTGGCACCGGTGGCGTCAGGGATCCGTATCTAACTACCAATTCCGATCGATCGGTCTTTTATTTGATTGCGACCGGTATGACCCTTCCATAATATCTGAATTCCTAATGCTAATACCCACTATAGATCTTGATATTACCGTACCTGACTTTAGCTGGGACACGGCTACCAGGAATGGAAGTCTGGGAATAGTGGTCTGGACATCGTCTAACCTAGTGGACTGGAGTGGTCCGTACCTTCCAACTGTCGAAGTACCTGAAGCAGGAATGGTCTGGGCTCCTTCAGCAGTTTATGACGTGATGAAGCAAGGTTGGGATGTCTTTTGGTCCTCAAGGTTCTACGATAACCCCTCCCACTCCGGGTGGGCAACCTACGATCGGATTCGCACGAGCTTTACAACAGACTTTGCCACGTTCTCGACTCCTAGCAACTATATATCTCTTGCTGACACCTCTGTCATAGACCAAGAGTTCCAATACCTTGGCTCTCCTGGAAACTACGTTCGGTTCTTGAAGAATGTCACGACCAGTCAAGTTTTCGCAGAAAAGACCACCACTGGCATTTTTGGGACATGGGACCGCGCTCCGGGAAATGCGCGCGAGGAAAGTCCACGCGAGGGTGCCTTGGCCTACAAAGACAACGTGGTTGCAGACAAGTACTATCTGTGGGTTGACGACGACTACATCCAGTATATCGCCTACGAAACGACTGATATTCTGAACAATGCGTGGGAACCGACAAGTGCGAATGGAATTCCCCCATCCATCAAGCATGGATCAGTTTTTCCAGTCACGCAGGCTGAGTATGACCTCCTGCTCGCAAAGTACCCAG
Source organism: Clonostachys solani (assembly GCA_902141235.2). Lineage (NCBI taxonomy): Eukaryota > Fungi > Ascomycota > Sordariomycetes > Hypocreales > Bionectriaceae > Clonostachys > Clonostachys solani. The sequence continues at coordinate 744,116 of CABFOC020000040.1, forward strand.
TCTAGCTTCCCCTAAGGAAATATGAGCGATATGATGCTTCAGATTGTCCGATAGGATAAATTGGATGGGGGTCACGGTACATCTGCCTGTCTCGAAATGGCAGCCGGCACGCCCAAGACGCAATCTTGGGACTGTGACACTTTTCAGTCGTCACATCATATCACACAAAGGACGTTAGTTTAGGAAGAGCGATTAAATAGCCGTGGCATAAGCTTCTACTCTAGCTAGTTCATGCCAAACAACGTTACCCGATTTTATTATCCAATTTCGTCGTTAAAGCTTATATAGGCCAGGCTACATTTGCAGGCCACACCTAGCCCGCAGCAAATTTTCCTATTGATTGCGATATAAATCCATACTACATTTAAGTGAGTTCGGTTCCACCCATGTTTACCGTTTAAGTTAAATGATTTAGCGAGTTATACCGGAACCCTAGGTTATAAAGCTATCTCGCCTTCCTTCTAGAGCGATAGGAGGGAGTAACCCTTAAGAAAGGTTGATTATTTAAAAGATCTCGCATTAATAATCCTAAGTATTAAATTTATAGTCTTAATATAATCGTGAACTATTATCTTTATGCTTAACAACTTAGAGAATAAATGGCAGTACGTGTCTTAATAAATATGCTCTCTATCATATATTCAGTACTCTGCAGATAAATTATCATCCAAAGCAACTGAGGAGGAATTTAGCCAAGTCAAGCTTCAGCATAATAAGTTATATATAGGTAGTGAGAGGCAGGCTATAAGATTGGCAAAAGAAATATCACCTATTAAGAACACTTAACTTGTGGAAAGGTGATTCAATTTGGAAGTCATTGTCCATTAATGATATAGAGCAAGCAGACGACTGTATTCATTCGTAACAGATAACTACCTAGGTAAACACTGTTGGTGAGATAACAACTATCAATTTAACTGTAGACAACACGTTACCGAATGCCTTTGCTAGTGTGCTACTACACATGACAGAGGAACTACAATGTAGTAGCAGGTTTAGGTAGCATAAGGACATCTGAAATCTGTAAGATGTGGCTAAGCCGCCTTAAATTGCCACCAGTTGAAATTGAACAAGTCCAAGCTGCCTTCACCCCTGAAGACAAAATACAAAGCATGAAGCCCATTCGCATTGGTAATGTCGCAGGAGACAGTCACGTAAGTCTGCCAACCGCCTGTCCCCGGAACGATGCACGTGCCCACCAATTGCCCAGTAAGAGCGTCAAGCCGCAGCTCAATGGATCCTCCATTGAGTGCGGAGGCGACGCGAGCAGAGAAGCTTGCTGCGCCTGCACCAAATTCTACACCTTGCACTTTGATGTAGTCACCGTTGTTGATGGACCAGATATTCAAAGTTCCTTCTCCAGATGCTTCGGTCTCAATGCCTTGGCTCCAGGACATTGTTTCGGCCTCGTGCTGAGTATACGGGTCAAGACTTCTGATTTGTGTCGGACCGCTGCGGCTCATCTGCACCTGTTGTATAGTGCCATCTTCGTTGTAGAACAAAGACTCTACACACACAGAGCGCGTAAACCCACCGCCTCCAGGGAGAGCACCGTTGTGATAGAATAGATAGTCTTGTCCTTGAAATTGAACGATGCCACCGTGATTAGTAAAAGCAGAACCTTCACGGTCCATGATAATTCCGCGGTATGTCCATGGGCCCTTTGGACTCGGCCCAGTCGAGTACTGGAGGTTTTCTTGGCAGCAATCAGCTGCAAAGGACATATAGTAGAGGTCTCCTCTCTTGTGAAGCCACGGTCCCTCCTCATACATGGTTGTTCTTGTGGGATGGTTGAAACGGGCGCCAAAGCTCTCAGCTGTGAGCTCAACTTGCTGAATGTCGCCAGAGTACGAAATCATATCTTCATTCAGATAAACATACAACAGGCTAGGATTACCCCAGTATAGGTAGGCTTGTCCGTCATCGTCGATGAAGATAGTCGGATCGATCTCTGTATTGTCAACTAGGGGATGACCGAGAGCGTCGACGTATGGCCCTGAAATGGCATCAGCCACGGCCACGCCAATTGCCATAGCACCACCATCAGCCTTTGATACGGGGACATAGTAATAGAAGCGGCCATTTCGGGCAACAACATGGCCAGCCCAAGCTCTTTCACTAGCCCAGCTGAACGTCGCCAAGGACATGACTACACCGTGGTGTTGCCAATTTGCCATGTCGTCGGTCGAGAAAAGATGCCAGTCCCTCATGTCAAAGTTTGTAGATCCATCTTCGTCATGGCCGGTAAAGAGCCACAAACGCCCATCGTGCACGATGGGGGCGGGATCAGCGGTGTATATCGTCTGCACAACTGGGTTATCAGCAGTCCCAAGCCCAACAAGTAGGCTTGCCAAGAATAGGACCGCGAATACGAGTCTTGAGTGATAGCTCATAATGTAAAGGGTTAGAGAGAGTACCATGAAACAGAATATATCGGGATTGGTTCATATCTATCTGTGGATTCTCAGAGGATGTTCGTCCGCAAGTCGTGGGTATGGCCGATTTTTTAAATCCAGCTATTACTTTCCCAGGCAAGGGTGTTACGAAAAGCTAGGCAAGATGGGCTAAGCATACTTCGAGTTGCCACAGACCTACTTGGCAAGAACAGGGCACGCGAATCCGCACCAACCGAGATGTCTTCCATAACCACCTCCCTCTTTTTTTTTAGCGCCAGAAAGGTAATTGCCGAGAAGAATGGCGGATATTGATCATTGGTGCGGCAGATTTACAATATGACAGAATGATCTCTAGGTTTTAACCGGCGGGTAGGGGCTGTCGAGTCTTGGTGGTGCTGGCGGGGGTGACCCCAGCTATTGGTGCGGGTTGATTCGGGATGCCAGAGCAGGAAGCGCTTGGATAAGTCGACCGCTTCTCAACCAAGGTAAGATTAACCCTTTTATCCAAGAGACTTGCTTCTAACGCAGGAGAGTTGCTAGATCTTCTGCACGACACTGCAAGCCGACCCCACGTTCCCTTGCGGTTGGGGACCTTTTTGTTCGCGTCAGGCCATTTTATTTATTTATAATAAATCTTGATTAACTCGGATAACAACAAGACCACGCCAACAAAGCGTGTGTACGAAGTATTTCAATAGTTCCACGCTGGATCAAAGTTGAGTTGAAATCCACCATCCGGAAATAGGTCCATCATAAAGCCCTCATCTTCCTCGTACATTCCGATGTTCATACCGTTGAGTTGGTTAGAATCGGGCTGGCCGGTCTGCCCCGGTCCGAAATCTAGAGGCATCTGCGTTGGAGGGCTAACACCTGTGCTTCTGGTGAAGTCTGACACGGTCTTTCGGAACCCCTGGAAGATGACGGGCAAGCGTCTGGGCATGGGACATTGCATGCCTCGACTAAAAGCTTCTTCTACCTTTGTCGGCACTTGTTCAAGAAGCTTGAGAAGGTCTACTGCTGGGAGAGCCTCTGACGCCTCCGACTTCATGGTGAGGATACGAGCTAAAGTGCGAATGGCGTGGCCCATCTGAGTCCAATGGGGGTATGGTAAAGATAATACCGTATAGCCATCGAGGGCCAGGAAATCCATGATCGCCGCTTTAGCAGCGTCGGCAGTTGAAAAAGCGAGCGAAGTGCACCGGGCCGCGGCGCTAATGCCGTGGGCATGTAGATCATCATGGCTCATGTTGTGGGACACCCCATCCAAATAGCTTCGATAGAGCAGTAGACGTACGATGTCGTAGGATAACGAGAGGAGTACTAAAAGGTCGAAAGGTTTAGCATTGACACTATTTGAAGTAGCGCATTGGGCACGCGGCAAATGGGATTGAGACTTACCAGACGAGGAGCTGTCACTGGGCGGCAAACGTGAAGGATCAGCTTTCTTAACCTCCCTTCCCAGCAAATCGAACATTGCATGTGCTGAAAACTTCAAGTTACTGCTTCCGTCATCCTCGCTGATGGCCGCGATAACTGTCTCGGCTGTTATCTGCAACTGTACTAATCTCACCAAGTGCAGGTCTGATGGAAACTCTTTGGCCTGCTCCAAGATATGGCAGCTGTTAGCTACTGATGAGCTCGACTTTGCACCAGCAACATCTCCTAGACAGGCCGAAAGTCTGCGTCGTAAAATAACAATTAGTCAGTCACTTAAACCTCAAACGGTGCTTCTTGACGTACACTGAAGACAGCCAGAAAAGGCCAAGTTGCGCCCGCCGCTGTTCCAAAGTTCTCAATTCTCCATTGCCAATAGATTCGGAGCCAACAAGGGCACCTAGCCTGGCCTTTGCAGCCTGGCGAGGCTCATGATAGATGTCGAGATCTACCGCGAGAGCTATAGCACTATGGATGAGGCTGGAAAGCGTTGAGCCTAGGTGTATGTGGACGTGGCGCCTTTCAAAGTCCGTAAGCGTCTCCAATAAATATGACGTGATGAATAAAATGTGCTCACCAAGCTATAAAAACCAAGATGCCTTGGAGGAGGTCTAGCGAGACTTCGCTCTGGTCCCAAATTCGATGAGCGATCTCTGTTCGGCACAAACTACAGAGCCTTGATTGTAGTTCCACATCGTGCTGACACGTCACCGCGATGATGATCATGAAAAGGACGGGTTTCTCACGAAACAACTCGGCCGGAGTCATGTGAGGAGAAAGAATAACGAAGGGGAAGAGCGGCATCATGTCATTACAATACAGGTTGAGCATCTCAGATGCACGGCGTTCTGGGTCGGTGAAGATGGATGATCCGGGCGGAACCGAGTGGTCAATAGCTGAGCTAGGAGAAGGATCTTGAGAAGTAGAGGCATTTGAGCAACCAGGGTCTACCAAATGTGCTGAGACTGGCGTAAGCGGCCGTGCAGCAGTGCCGGATCTCGGCTGGCGAGGGAGAACATGCCTAGATACCGGTACGATCAGCACAAATTGATAGACCTCTTTGTGGCGGAGGATGAAGAGCCAGGCTCCACGTACTGTCGGCCGTGGTTTCGTGGGGTCACCGCCCTGCGGCTGTGGCTACCACGCGGCTGCAATGTGCACTCCTTGTTTAGTCGTGCACAGCTGATATCGATGTCAGTAAGCGTTCTCTAAGGGCTCCCGACAGAAAAGGAGGCAACTGGGTAGGCAGGCAGGCAGGCAGGCGAACGGGATTCCGTTCCTCGAATTGAGTGCAAGGGGCAACGGCTCGCTCGATCACTCACCGCGCACACTTTGCTTGACCAGGCACGAGATCACATCGCGCTTTGGCTTTTGCGCATACGCTGCACGATTTCAGATCCAGTGTCTTGGGCATGGCGAGTTATTCTCATCTCGAGAGGAAGTGGGTTGTCTTTGGTTCAATCTCAGCGGTTCATAGAAACAGTCGTCTCCCTGCATGCGGGTGGGGCTTCTATAGACTGAACAAAGGGGCTGTGCCGATTGGGTTTCATTCTCAAGGCCCCTATCTTAAGGTAGGTACCTTACCTAAGGCAAGGTGCCTTCGGGATTGATACTCACAGAAGCACCACGAGGCAGATTAAGCTTATTATTAAGTTCAACTTGGCGTACTTGCTTGGGTTGCCACAGATTCGATTCCCATGGGATGAGTGAGTGAGTGATCAGCATGCATTGATGGACGTTTTAGTCCCCACCAGGAAGGATGATGGTGGCTCCAAAGGGAAAAGATCAGTGGTCAAACGGAATTCCGGCCTGGCGAAGCAGTTATACGAACGGAATCCCGTTTGTTCAACGACAACTTGACAGTTCAAGTATCAAGTTCAAATTAGTATCGTGGCTGTGATGATTATAATTGCTTTGCTGGCATGGGTTTCCTGGGACAGATGAATGACAGTGATGATGTTCTATAAACTATAAAATAGTCTCGACGTCGACTTGTTTACTAAACAGCCATTCATCAATAAGCATACAGCAACGAACAAGCTCCTCGATTCCTTTCACGCTCTATCCCTAGAGCAAACCTCTCCTATTTCCACCTTCTAATTTTCCGATGGCACTTTTCCTCCGGCAAGTATGGGCTCTCACCATGAAGGACTTGAGAATCATTCTATTTGGGCCCTGGATCTCTACGCCCATCCGGGCGTTCATATTTCCAATTTTGTTTTCTGTTTTTCTGTGAGCTGCATAATCCCTAGCATCGAAAGTTTGCTATGCTGATAACACGTCAGATGCTACACTAAAAACCTCTTCTCTCCTCCGACAGAGCAAGGCATCGGCCAGCCGCACAAGGTCAGATCTCTTCCAGATGCCCTGAGTAATGCTTCCGGCGGTCGAGAACAACTCGTCTTCGTAGACAATGGTTTCCGCGCCGGAGAGATTGAACAAGTTATTTCAAATCTCATGGTCTCCATCAATAGCACGGAAATCGAGATCAACGTGTTGATAAGCGAATCAGAACTGCTGGCCCAATGCCAGAGCGCAAGCAGCGGGTCATCAAAATGTATCGTGGCAGCCACATTTCACTCGTCGCCATCCGAGGGCGAGAGTGGCAGATGGAACTATACAATTCGCGCCGACGGCTCGCTCAAAGGTGGCCCAAATGCCCAGTCAGAGGACAATGATGCCCAAATTTACACGTTGCCATTGCAGCGCGCCATAGATCTGGCCATTGCTGGTTACATGCACTCAACGTCTCAAGTTGTATCTGAGATTCCATTTACCTCAATGACTAATGAGGACCAGAGACTGCTAATACATGAAGGGTTCATGGACAGAACCGACAGGATACTGTCCATTGCCTACTTTATTGCCATGGTTGGGGTTCTATATCAGCTAGCCGGACGTGTCGCGACGGAGAGAGAGATTGGCATGGCACAGCTCCTTGACACAATGATGCCCAACACTCGCCGCTGGGAGACTCAGGCTGCACGCTTGTTGTCCCACCTTGCCGCCTTTGTATTCGTGTACGCGCCAGGCTGGATCGCCATAGGCGCCGTCATCGGGGCCATGTCTTTCACGAACACATCCATCATAATCCCGATCTTGTCCCATCTACTGGCTGGAATCTCGCTCACTGCAAACGGTCTCTTCTTTGGCTGCTGCTTTCAAAAGTCACAGATGAGTGGCTTCACGGCAGTCATCGTGAGCGTGATTCTGGCAGTTGGTGCCCTTGTCTCTGGAGACATTGCAACCGGCTGGATTGTCTTCTTCTCCCTCTTGTTCCCCCAATGAACTACATGTACCTTCTCAAGTTGACCGCGAGATGGGAAAGCCATAGCCAAGCTGCTAGCGTTGTCGCGTCTCTCCCGTCAGGCCACCCCAACGTATCCATACTCGTATTCTGGGTCTTTGCCGTCGTTCATGTAGTCACCTATGTCCTTGGAGGCGGCCTCGTCGAGAAGTTCTCCTGGGGCACCGCATCCAGCCGGCGTACAGTCCAGCCACCAGACCTTGCAGTTGCTGTCCGGCTACGCCAGTTCACAAAAACATATAGCGCAAGCGCTCTGCAGAAGTTTTTCAGCTTTGTCACTCGGACACCGCCGGAAGACTTTACGGCCGTTGACCAGCTCAGTCTGGAGGTAGTTCGAGGAGAGATCATGGTACTCCTAGGCGCCAACGGCAGCGGCAAGTCTACGACCCTTGACTCCATCGCCGGATTGCAAGCGCCCACCTCTGGATCGATCGATTTAAGCTTTGCCTCGACTGGGGTGTCTTTCGGTCACTGCCCCCAGAAGAATGTCTTGTGGGAGGAGCTCACCGTCCGCCAGAACATTGCGATATTCGACGGCATGAAGTCCATATCAAAAAAGTCGTCTCAAGCGCAGCTGGCAGAACTGATTGAAGCTTGTGACTTGACGAAAAAGGCATCTTCCAAGGCTGGATCACTGTCTGGCGGTCAGAAGCGCAAGTTGCAGCTGGCGCTCATGTTTGCTGGAAACTCAACACTGTGCTGCGTGGACGAAGTGTCCTCGGGCGTCGATCCATTGTCACGTAGAAAGTTATGGGACATTCTACTGCGTGACGTGGGTCAGAGGACCATTCTTCTCACTACACACTATCTGGACGAGGCAGACTTCCTTGCAGACCGGATTGCTATGCTATCACATGGTGTGCTCAAGGTGAGTGGAACGCCAGTCGAGCTGAAAGAACGCCTTGGGACAGGATATAAAATCAGAGTTCATGATGGTTTGGTGTCGAACAGTTCTAACCCACACGGCGATACGACCGACAACTCTGAGCGCGTTTTTACTACCGGCAACCCGCAGAATACTTGTCGCTTGCTAAGAAAGCTGGAGGCTCAGGGAGTATCGGACTACCAAGTAGACGGGCCAACTCTGGAAGATGCCTTTCTAAAAGTTGCTAGCGAGGATTCCTGGCCACAGCCGACTTCCCTACAAACTACGGAAGAAGTCCGTCGATCGACGGCCGCATTTGTCAATGAAACGTATGAACCGAGCCCCAAGCAGGGAAACATGTCTGCTCTACACAGCGGCCGAAAGACCACGATACTCACGCAAATGAAGATTTTGCTCTACAAGCGCTTCACCCTTTTCCGAAGGAATCCCATATTACACTTGGCCTCTATGCTGATTCCTATCGTTGCGGTGTCCTGCTGCACCATCTTCCTTCGCAATATGTCTGTCGCGAGCTGTGCACCTGATGATGCCGCACAGGGTCCAGCTACTGATGCTTCTCTTTCAATCAGCAACATGCGCTTCATCGCAGGTCCCAAAGACAGAGTATCGACCAATAGCATTGGAAGGGCCCTTGGTGGTCAGCCACGCGAAGTCATCATGGTCGACACCTTGGCCGAGTTGCATGACAAGGTCAGAGTTGAGTTTCGCAACTTGACAGGAGCCATTTACCTGGGCGATGAACCTACCTTTGTCTGGCTTGCGGAAGAGTCGCCTGCATTCGGCCATGTCACTCAAAACCTGATCGACAACCTTCTGCTGAATGAGACTATCGCGAGCACCTTTGAACCCCTCATGACGCCTGATACCGGCGATACAGGCAGTCTCATCATAGTGACGACCATCTGCGGTCTGGCCATGGCTGTCTATCCTGCTTTACTTGGCCTGTATCCTGTCTTTGAAAGACTCAAGGGTATCCGAGCCATGCACTACAGTAACGGAATTCAAGCTCTTCCTCTCTGGCTTGCTTACTTGACCTTTGACTTCTTCGTCACTCTAGTAGTCAGCACCATCGCCGTCATAGTCTTGAGCGCATCAACGAGCGTGTGGTATCACCTTGAGTATCTGTTTGTCGTCTTCTTACTGTACGGGGCTGCCTCAACCTTATCGTGTTACGTCCTATCTCTATTCGTCTCGTCTCAACTTGACGCATTCGCGATTGGCGCCGCAGTGCAAGCAGCGGCATATTTCATCTTCTTTGTGGCGAATACGATTACCTTTTCTACTAATACGGACCCATCGTCTCTCAATACGACTTTGAACACGATATTCTATTCCCTTGGGTTCCTTACTCCTGCCTTTAGCATGACCCGAGCTCTTTACGTCTCCCTCAACATGTATGGGATTTCCTGCCAAGACGACCATTTGGCCAGTTACCCTGGAAGTATCGGTGTCTATGGTGGACCGATACTGTATCTCTGCCTCCAATCAATAGCTCTGCTTGGTCTACTGTTCTGGAAAGAGGCAGGTTACACCCCCCACCTTCCAACCAATCTTCGGTCAAGGGCGGAACGTCTAAGTGATGAGGAAGGGATGGAGCTGAGTTCTCATGCGTCACATAGCAATGTGTACTGGTCAAACGACACAAGCTGCCTCGAGGCTACCCATCTACAAAAGGACTTTGGAAAGTTCACTGCTGTCGACGATGTGACACTTGCCGTGCCAAAGAGTACTTGCTTTGCCCTCTTGGGCCCCAACGGTGCCGGCAAGACGACCTGCATCTCCATGATCAGAGGTGATGTGCCCCCCAGCAGTCGAAACACTGAGATTCTAGTCGACGGCTCATCCATGCTCAAGCATCGCCAAGAAGCAAGATCCAAGCTCGGCGTGTGTCCTCAGATTGATCCGCTCGACAACATGACCGTCATGGAGCACCTCCGCTTCTACGCCGACGCCCGCGGGCTGCAAGACCCAATGCACAACATCAGCACGCTGCTGCGCGGTCTTGGCTTGTCTGAATTTAGCAACCGCATCGCCGCCAGGCTCTCAGGCGGGAACAAGCGCAAGCTCTCCCTGGGCATCGCGCTCATGGGTAACCCTTCCGTGCTGCTCCTGGACGAACCTTCTTCGGGAATGGACGCCCTGAGCATGCGTCTCATGTGGCGCGTGCTTGCCGGGGTCACACCAGGGAGAGCGCTCGTCCTCACGACGCACTCGATGGAGGAGGCGACTGCTCTAGCCAGTCACATCGGTATCGTTGCCCGGAAGATGCTTGCGCAAGGGTCTGCAGAGGAGCTGAGGCAAAAGTATGGCGGTGGGTACGTCGCTCACATCCTACACGACGACGCTCCCCACACTAGGACAGAGGATATGGCGGCCATCTGGGCGTGGATGGTTGGCACCTTTTCTGGCGCCAGCAATCTGGACCGGGGGGTGCAGAGACGGGGACAGATGCGTGTTGAAATTCCGCTGTCGACTTCCAGCGGACTACGGAGGTCGCTGGCCGATATCATGGAGAGGATGGAGCTGGGGAAGAGGGCTCTAGGAATCCGGCATTATAGTCTGAGCAGGACCACGCTCGATCATGTGTTTTTTACCGTCGTGGGAGAACATGATGAGTGAACTTTTGAGTACCTAGACTAGATACATAAAGAGGCGCGGCTGCAGCTGATGAAGCTGTCACTGTCAGAGAAGCCTAGCCGAGCTAGCTTAGTATTATAGTCACGTGATGTGGCTATTTTTAAATTACATAAATTAAGCTTATCTAGTCCTCGTCGTGAACCAATATTGTCAGTCGGCACTACATTTAAGTTATAATTAATATTCTTTGAAATAAATTATTTAAAATTATAAAACTTTTAATACTCAAATAATTTATATCAATTAGCATTTTGATAAATATTTATTTAATATCATTATTCATGAATATTGAGGATACAAGTTTTTACTCTAGGGTAGACGGAGGAGAAACGTTATTCCTAGGAGTTTGAAATGGCCACATACTAGCTCCCCCTTGTCCTGCCAGCGGTAGTCTAATTTCCCCCCAAATTAAATTGCCGTTTGCCAAGCGCCGTTTACCACAAGTCTCGGAGAGGAAGAAAGAATCCCCGTCCGATAAAGGCTAGGTTGGAGAAAAGATGGCCAAGAACAAGATCATTGTAGCAAAAGGACACCTTATTTCTCAGTAACTGGCCGACATATTGATGTACCCTTATCACGGTCCTTACCTCTGCGCCGTTTCCCTGCCGATAGCCCGGTCATTATTTTCCCATAAGATCGACAATGAAATGGCACCTTGGCTTGGTTGGCCCCATTCTCCACCAACCAGAAGCCGAACACGTACAACACCACGAGAAGCCGTGCTTTGACCAATGTCCTGCCTGCATGGGCGGTCACTTTCACTCGGGCTTTTCTCAAAAGTCCAGCTTTCCCGAAACAGATAGGAAAATCAACCAATGGCGGATTATGAAGACGGCCCGAAACAACGGCTTCTACCAGCTATAAAAAAAATAAAAAATTCTTTGGGGCAGGTTTGGACCTTTGCATCTTAAAAAAGCATCAGCAAGACATCCCCCTTCACTTCCATCTACAACAATCAAACCCTCTATTCATTTCATATTTTCCACGTAAGGGTCTCTCCATCTTTCCCCGACCGAGAATCCACAAGCTAAAAGTGGGCAGATCGAAAATGTCTACCACCACCGTCGCAGTTGCTGGAGGCTCCAGGGGCATGGGTCTCGCCATTGTCCACGAGCTGAAGAAGTTCCCCAACCTATACACGGTCAAGATTCTCAGTCGAAAGGCGAACGCAGCCCTCTCTGAGGAGCTCGGAGTTAAGATGGTCACTGTCGACTACCTGGATATTGAGGCTATCACAAAGGTCCTGGAAGCTGAGGGGGTCAACACCCTAATTTCCAATGTTTTCATCTCGGATGGAGTCACGCCGTCCCAGCACAACCTGATCCGTGCCGCAGAAGCCTCAACGGTGACCAAGAGATTTGTTCCCAGCACTTTTGATGTTCCTTACGATGAAGAGTAAGTCACGGATCCTTTAGACTGCTTGGGCTGTTAGTTAATATTTAAATTAGGATGGCGAGCGTTCTATATACCGGTGGCTACAAGCTCGACATTGAGAGACTGTTAATGACGACAAAGACTCTCGACTGGACCCGATTCCACAACGGCTTCTTCCTGGACTATTACTTTTCGTCCAAAATGAAGACTTTCTTAACGCCTGGAAAGTATATCGCGGATCTTGATGAGAAGAAAGCCATTATACCTGGTGATGGAAATGTCCCTGTCTCCTTCACCCACACTCTGGATGTTGCCCGCTTTGTGGTAGCTAGTCTGTGGCTCGCCCATTGGCCGAGCCGACTCTACATGTTTGGAGACCATCTCACTTGGAATGAGTTCATCGACCTTGCAGAAAAGGCCTCCGGTTTGTTGACCTCCCCACGCGGCGCCTATCGTGCTTACCTCTTTCTCAGCCTCTAACACTACTACAGGGTCCAAGTTTGAAAAGGAATATAATGATCTCGAAGACTTGAAGTCTGGAGATATCACTCGGTTCAAGCAGCTGAAAGGCTGGGATGTTTTGTATCAGTATTGGACAAAGAGAATGGCTGAGCGACTACCCTCGGCAATCCAGTGGTTCATGGGCACGGGCCGTGCAGACACCTATCGATATGGGCCGCGCTTGAACGACTTGTTCCCCGACATCAAACCACTTACTGTCAAAGATGCGCTGGAGAGCTATTACAAGGGCACAATTCCAGAGAACATGGCTTGAGAAACCTAAGGACATGATTTCATCAACTTCACTGAGAGTTTGAGTGGATTCTTCTTGTATGAACGTTCAGGCGATGATCTGAGTAGGTTTCAAGTAAAGCACACTGAACAATACATCGCTGGTAACAGAAGTAGAGTTGTTGATACTTTCTAGACTTAGATGAAATAAATTGATAAGTTGTTCTGCAGTAAATAAGCGGAATCCTAGTCACTTATTCTAGACTTGACGAGTCTTGCTTACCCGAGGTTGGCGGCGGAATCAAGACGCTACGGACAGAGCAGTTACGCATCTGCCACAAGGCCCATCAGCTTGTTGGTCTCAACCTTGAGCTTGACCCCCTTCTCTTAGCCGTAAGTTCAGTTATCATTACCATCATCCAGTGACATCAAGTCAGAATCTGGGCGCTGCGCATCATTTTTCAGATCTGAATTGCACATAAACCATACAAGTGAGAATTGAATAAGTTTAAACAAGCAGAGCTTTCATGTACGGATGATGGTAGATGCAAGATTCACAGATATTAGTTCGAGCTCATCCGGAAAAGGTATTCATCGAGTAAGGACCATACCGAGGCATTGCACAGTTAGAGAACTTTCGACATCAGAAAAATCTTGTTCGGTCCTACGCAGACTATTACAGCCTCAAAAGAAAAAACCGACCGAGCGAGCAGTGGCAAGTTTACTCTCGTTTAGAGGCTGGGACAATATGTCATTTCGCTTTCTGCTTCGCCACTGATTGAGACCTAGCACCAACATAATACCATAAGCTCTGTTTTGATCAACAACATAAGGGCTCCATGGCCAGAAGGTAGAGTAAAGTAAACTTCTAAGCTATAACTAAGGGACTACTTCTCCAAGGCCCGGCGGGCCTTCTCAATAGAGTCACTATATAGTGCATCCAACTGCAGCTTTAAGGACTCCTCGGCTCCTGGTATAACACGATCTGCAAAGCCCCTCCATGTTATCTGCGTTTGCCCCTTTGTGAGTTCTTGCAACTGGATGAAACCCAGGGAGCCAGTGGCCGGAAACCCAGGTGAGTCGGTAATCGAATATGCGTAAGAGTGGGTGGCGGGATCGATATATTTCAGAGTTTCTTGGACCTTGTTGCCATACATAGAGAGAACGCGGACGGAACCAACACCATACCCATGCAACTCTACAGCATCACAGCCGGCTATGTAGAGTTGAGCGGCTCCAAAAGAGGACCAAAGGGCCCAGGTCCGGGCAATAGGGCTGTTGAATGTTTTGGTCACCTGCCCAAGCGCCAGCTTCGACGCGATGATCCCTGTCCAAGGAGAGCATTAGTTTGAGTGAACCGTTGGTGATGGAAGGGCGCAAAATATATAGAGAAGAAGAGGACTATGCTGTCAGATGATTCTTACCTGCCATGATAGTACTGCCCAAGGCGACAATAATTAGGAGACTGTGTGATCGTAGAAATCACTGTAGATAAACAACCTCAGGGGCCCTCGGACTTCGGACGATTGCAAATTTGCGAAATTTGGCCAGGCCGGACATTGCAAACGAAAAACAGGGATGCTTATCAAGGTTAATGAGCCCTATTGGTCCTTACATGAGGTCACAGACATGGAACCATCCGGCGGGCACCGCCTATGCCGGCGTCCGCGCTCTCCGGAACCCGAAAACACCAGGGTAAGTGATTGAGTAAGGATATGTTTTGTGCCAGTTACCAAACAGTCAACAAAAATCATTGTTCTCTGTATAATGAATGCCAACTAGTTGTAGCCGTAAGAGTGCTACATTGTCGCCCTAGTCGAATGATGAATGTGAATGGATAGCCGGCGCAAGATTGGAAGAAAGTTCACACATAGATAATTCTATCAAACCTGAGTTGATGTCGAGGTTGGCAATGGCCTAGGTAGAGAAAGCAAGTTGGAGAGTCTTCATTGAGGTGGTAAAGCTGTTGCTGTCGTTTCTGAGGGTTTCAATCACTGCATAGTTCTGAAAGGATCACACAGCTTGGACAGCTGGTATCGGTGCTATCAAATTCGTGTGTTTCTTCTTCATGGTGCCAAGTCCCTATTGGTAGAGCCACGTCACGCGCTGCCGTGACAGACGCCTCGCCAGCCCAATACCGTACATAATGCATCTCCTGCCCCCAGTACCTGTTTACTGCTTACACGCAGCGATCAAGCCTGCTACGGCCGCAAACGTCGAGAGTAGGGTTCGCTTTAGATCAGCACTTTTCCACGTAGCCACCAAATTTCGGATCTCGTCTGTCGTCTGAGAAGCATCATCTGACTTCTTCTGGCTGATCAACTTCGAGTGGGCCGCGAGAAGCTTGTCATTGACTGGAAAGACGTAAACGACGGTGTAGACGGCAACTAGTCCCATTGAGACTGCAGCGGAGATATTGAGAGAGAAGCCAGGACTATTCACGCCGTCTACTAATTGTTACTCTCTGGTACGATTAAAGGCAGAAGCTTTCACTCGGAGAAGAGCATACCTAGCAGTGCAGCACCAAGGAACCCCAGGCCAGAGCCAGTCACCGCAAAAGGCCCATACTTGCGCCCGAAGTCCCAAGCTCGGAACCACTGTCGAGTGATTGTTTCTCGATCAGACAAGAGTAACGCGTTATGTACGGCTACTCTGTCAGAGCAAAGTCCGTAGCCTAAGGGCTCTCAGCCATGATGCATTGAAGCTAAGAATGGGATATCTTCCTACCAGACGAGTGAGCAGCTACAAGTAAGCTCGTAACCTGCAGAGCCTGAGTCCAGTTGGTCGCCATTTGGAGGGTATGTGCACAGCGGATGCGCTAACTTCAGGGCTGTGGATGAGAAGGATGGCTTCCGTCGGTTTTATGATGTGGACCTCTGGAATGGAACGCGCGGGCTCCGGGGCGAGTCGTGATTTAATAAGCCATGCAAGAGATCGGCATTGCACAATGTCCGAACTAGTCCTTTAAGGTGAAGTTAGATTCAGCCTGCGCACCGGCTCGGACTCCGAAGGTTGCACGAGCGGAGGGCATGTCAAGCGGGATGCAGGCAGGCAGTCTAGCTACTCCGAAACGACAATGGGGAAGAGACTTTATTACTCCCTAATTCGTTCAAACACTATCACTACTTGAGGAGATATCTGTGCAGACCTTCCATCCTATAATGGTAAAGTGCTGCTGCTTCCTGGCTAATCAGTCACTATCAAGCACTCGTAAGATACAATGGCTAACGTTGCTGTTCTAGGTGGCTCCGGCCATGTGGGGAAACCGATTGGGGATGATTTCAAAGAGCACTGTAGTCATTCTGTGACTACCTATACCCAGTCGTCACGTTGGGTTACCTAGCCCTTTTGATCTCCGCATCTCCTGACCTAATGCGTGACACAGGCTCCCTTCACATTTGATCGACAGGCGCCTACTGTTCTAGTCCACTGCGGCGATACGACATTTTTAGCCTTAGTCTTATATATTCTTTGCTAAACGACATGTTTAAGGATTACGTCTTATCCTAGAGAAGCTGATAGTTATTAGGGGATCTGACTTAGTATCTAAAAAGGCAGTTGACACTTGATTATTAGATATTAAGATGTTGACTATAAAGGAGATACTAGACTAATCCTAGAAATTACATAGTGGAAAGGAGAACGAAAGCATGGACAAATGAGAGTAGATAGCCGTAAGATGAATTATTAAGCCAAAATCTTTTGAGACCTCCCGTTCTATTAGATTTAGTTAAGATTTTCTATTCAATCACGTTTAGTCTAGAATCTCTGTTTTCCAAGAGACAACATTCAGCAGACTGCTATGGTAACATCAGCCATGATGAAGTGTGGGGTTTTCCAAATGAGAATCGTCTGCCCAGCTCTGGCATAGTTGGTTGAACTAAGAATGGGAGTCACGTCAATAGGGTGCTGATACTAGATGAGTCGAATTAAGGTTTGCCAAAGGCTTTTGACTCCATCCGAACGAGGGCCCAAACACCAACAACCCTCTATCGTCGTTGCATGCGAAGCCCAGGTGTTTTGAGCGAACTGGGCTAAATTACAATACGGTAGGGACACTGTCAAGAGGAAAGACAGAAAGAATTGACGAACATCCGGCAATGGTTACTCATCGTGCATGCCACAAGCTAAGTACCGCAAGTACTAGCTGAAAGTTGGTCATACGAATGTATGATGTCTTGGCAATTCAGGGCTGACGGGACCTCCGGGCTCCGTTGTGATACTATTAGACCTTCGGGAGTTCGGCCTATCGTGAGGTGTCCGTGATGCTCTCAAGATGCATATTGTTCTCTGGATCAACCTATTTAAGGGAGCCGCCCATCTTTTCTTATGCTGCATCATCATCCTTCAAACCAACATCTCTTCTCTTTTACCACACTCAAGAATCTCTCCCAATAACTTTTTAGCATTCCATCAATGGCAAATACGGTTCAGTTGCCTATCAGGCCACTATTGTGGCTTCTCCACGCCACGTCGGTTTTTGCTGCCGGAGTTTCCCACTCTGCCAGGGCCAACTCTGCAGATACCCTCAAGGACTGTCTGCTGAATGCTGTCAGTGGGAACATAGCTGAAGTAAAGTTGTCGAGCGATGCTGGATTTCAGACTGACCATGTTCGACCTCACAATCTCAACTTTCCATGGGCTCCCTTTGCTATCACATATCCAACGGAGGCTTCCGAGGTTGCCAAAATTGTTACCTGTGCCTCCAAAAATGATCGCAGAGTACAGGCCAGAGGCGGCGGACATGATTATACAAACAAATGTGAGTATCTCAAGAAGATATATGGTCGTTCGAGACTGAGTGGAACAGGTCTTGGTGCGGGAGATGGCGCAGTAGTCATCGATGTGAAGAATCTCAATCAGGTTCAAGTTAGTTCAGAAGGTATTGCCACGGTTGGCGCCGGCAACCGCCTCAAAGACGTCTGCGAGAAGCTCCATGCCAATGGAAAGAGATGTATGCCTCATGGTTCGTCTCCCACCGTGGGAATCGGAGGACATGCCACCGTCGGCGGTCTCGGGCTTCACAGTCGTCTCCTAGGCACCTCGATTGATGTTATGACTGGCGCTGAGGTCGTTCTTGCTAATGGAACTATCGTAAAGGCTTCTGAGAAAGAGTACTCGGACCTGTTCTGGGCGATCCGAGGTGCCGGTGCGAGCTTTGGCATCGTAACCAGCTTCGACTTCCAAACCAATCGTGAACCAGATAATGTCGTCAACTTTTCCTACACTGTCTCATCCACAAGCCCGGCGAACTTGTCTGCTGCTTTTAAGGCCTACCACCGTATCACTACCGAGCGAAATCTTGATCGTCGGTTGTCATCTGTGGCAGTGATTAGCAAAGATACACTTCTGATTAGCGGTGCTTTCTTTGGGTCAAAGTCAGATTATGCAGGCCTCGACTTCGGCTCCCAGATTCCTGGTGTTACCAACCGAACTCTGAAAAACGATTTCACCTGGATGGGACATATGAATGCCACATTCAAGAGTATTTCAGACTTATTCCCTGCTCAGTCCTACTTCTATGCCAAGGATACTGCCGTTACGTACTCCACCCTTCCGAGCAACTCGACCATTGACGCCGTATTTGAGCATCTCCAGACTGCCAAGTCCGGCACTGACACCTGGTTCGTCCTGATTGATCTGTACGGGGGCGCTCCGAACGATGCGGCCGCCGGGGCCATGTCGTATCCTCATCGCGATCTGGCCTACTTCTTCGCCTTGTACGCGAGAAGTGGCTCTGAGACGACTAGCACGATCCATGACTTTGTAGAAAAGGCTGTTCTCACCTACCAGGACAACAAGCCGGAAAACTTCTTGTCTTATGCAGGCTACACCAATCTGCGGATCAAGGGTAGCCCCCAGAAAAAGTACTGGGGTGCCAACCTCTCCAGGCTGGAAGGCATCAAGGCGGCAGTTGACCCCGAAGATGTATTTTCAACTCCTCAGGGAGTGAAGCCACGTGCGTGAACGGGATGCATTTGGGGACAACGATGGTTGCTGTACAAAGTTGGTAAACTTTTAGCAGCGGCCTAACACTCTTCGGAAATTCACCTACCTCAGAATCTGGTCAACATGCTGATTGCATTTTTTAATGTTCTCTGTTTTGAACCCTTTATCTAAGCCGGATGGATTTGAAGCAGATTGCACTCATCTTATTTTCTCTAAACTTTTGGATTTTACTCAACCTGTTAGTTAGATAGCCAAGAAACAATAGCATAACTTAGTCTTTCTAACACTAAGCTCAGTCTGCTTGCTACAACGACTATAGACCCATCGAGAAACATGTTTTTGGGCCCACGCTACGTTGACACGATAATAGGCATGCTGATCACCAACACATAGTTCCCTACCCAAGTGCAATAAACAAAACTGAAAATACCCGGAGTCTAATACCAACAGGGTGAGTTATAATTAGCGATAATAAGGTTATTATTCAAGAGGTAGGGTGACACTCGGCGGTGCAACACTATGCCAATCTTCAAAGACTGAGCCGGCGTCATACCACAGCACAATTTATTAAGATACCTGAATTTTCATGTGGTGCAGTCCCGGACTTGATCGTGCTGGTAGACATACCCTAAGCTCGATTTCGATGAACCAAGATTGGGTAAAGTTGAGAAGTCGCGTAGAAAGTCTGTGCTGGCTACTTGAGTACATAGTATTACAGACGACAATACCAGACAAGAAGCGATGCTATTTTTAGCTGGCCTGGCCACCGGAGCTAAGTCAACACGAAAATCGTAACCATGGTGTTAGGCCTAAGGCTAACCTAATGTATTTTTATAGATGCCTATTAAAGCGAGTTGCCATGAACCATCCTCGTATTCGGGATAGCTTGACGGTTCGATGTGAGGGTGAAGTAAGCATAATTGAGCATTGCCCCTGTAGATCACAAACCCTAACGGGGTACTACACAGCCGAAATAAAAAAAAATAGCAAGTGGAAGCGAAGAACAAATGCCGAATTATCCGAGGTTTATACACGTAGATATCATTTTCAGGCGAAGAAGCATCCAGCCTTTGCACAAGGTAGAGATCACATTCGGATGAGATAAGACCCTCCTCCTCTCTAAGCTGTCTTTCCATATATGTATTCTGGCATCTTCTATTGCTGTTTTTAACTTTATACTTAAACTCTAACTATGTCTTTCTATATATGAGCGAAGCTACTCTAAATAGCTGTTACTTAAATGGTACTATTTTCTTTTCTTTTAGGTTAAGATATGTATATAGTACTATATAATACCTTGGGATATCCCGATACTTTATAATATTAGCGATACAGACAATCTATTTTTTCAATATGCTGTCATCGTGTCTCTTTCTAGGATCATCTAATATACCAATAGCCGGTGGTTCGCAAGACAATGCAACTCCGTAGTACCGGCTGGATTGTGGCATGCCCATGTACGTACGGATACGGTGTAAAGCTCAATGTCAATGATCAACAGTAACCTAATCCAATATGGAAAGTCCAGGGTTAGCTATACGGGATATTGATTCCTAACTAAATGAAAAACCCCGGCTATTCCGCTGACAACGCAGCAGTGACTAGGGTCTTGTGCAGCAGGGGACTGTCAGATTACATATTTATAATACTAACTGTCCCATCATATGTTCCTCTTCCCATTGTTCCTTAAATATTTCTACTAATTTTCTGCCTCCTCACAACAAGTTATCACGATGGCGTTGAAACAGGTTTCTCTAGTCAGCACTATGGTTATCGGTGCTCTTGCTCGCTGCGGAGCAGAGCTATCGCCTGAGTTAAAGGCTAATTATGAAATTCCGACGCGTACAGCATCGATAGCTTCTGCCGATCCCATTGAGGTAAACACCTATATCCAGGTGATTACCAATGGGTCGACCATCGACGATGGTTATCTCACCAGTGAGCAACTCGACAAGCAGAAGGCTGTGATGAATGACGTTTTCGCGGACCATTCAATCCAGTTCAATTTTCTTGACACCACGTACACCGAGAACGAGGACTGGGCCCATGGTATCATGATGCAAGACATGTCGATCGCGCTTCGAAAAGGGTCCTACAAGGACCTCAATATATTCTTCCTGCAGTCCATGGGCGGCCAAGTCACTGGACAGTGCTCGTTTCCTCTGAACCTGACCGACTTCCCGGACCCTGGTAGAATGAAATCATTGGATGGTTGCATGGTTGTTTCAAGCACTATTCCTGGTGGCTCTCATCCGACCTACAATGGTGGTCTAACGGCTGTTCATGAGGTTGGACACTGGTTTGGGTATGTTTTCACTTGTTCATTTTAGAGTCGATACTTTTCCTTTTCCTGGAAGTAGAATAGCGGTTTCTCATACAGTGCCGTCGCTAACACAGATTCTAGACTCATTCATGTCTTCACCGATACATGCGGGGGCAATAGTAAGTAAAGTGAAAAATACTAGCGCTTCGCATCTTGTACGTGCTGCGAGCGATTAATGGGCATCACTAACTCAAATTTGGAGGAGATGAAGTAGATGATACCCCTGAGCAAGCAACGGCGACTTACGGATGTCCTACCGGCAAAGATAGCTGCCCTGAGTTCCCAGGAGTTGATTCAATTCATAATTACAGTGAGTTCATCTCTGATGGGGTGACTCTGAGTCCCAAGGCTTGTTTACTGATGATCTTGGAAGTGGACTATTCAGATGATTATTGTAAGACTGAGTTTACGCCTGGGCAAGTCAGTAGGATGCATAATGCATGGGCGACTTACAGGGAGCCGGTTGACGCATGAAGAAATCGGGTTTCGACAATGGGTGCACCGGGAGGCTTTGCAGATCGACGACAACCACGACCTGGCAGCTCCTGCTGTCAAGTGAAGTGCTCGAGGAACCCCAGTAAATGGCGAACGAGATGTGAACTTTAGGGAAATACTGGAACCTTACTTTGAAAATCTTTGTGAACTGATCCAAGCCACATAGTATTGAACATCAGCAAGACCTGGATCTAGGGGAGAATTGTTGGATCTTGCCCAAAGTTGAGTGACTTGGTAGCCGAAGGCGATCACGGGGTATCAAAACTATGATCGAGATGAATTTCATGGGGCTCTTCGTTCATTTAGCTACCACATTCGACTAAATAGCTATCATGTCATATAGTGCAGAGGTATTCATAGAGGCTTCATTGCATGAAACCATAGTCACTCGAAACTCAAGACTGAAGTAAGACGGCGACTGCCTCCTCCGTTGGTATTCTCTTGTCAGGGCTCGTCGCTTGCGTTGCTCTCGTCTGAAAGAGGCGGTGAGGGAGGAATGGGGCATGAGATCCGGTTAAAGTAGTAACAGAGTAATAGCAGAATGTATAGAGTAGCCCACCTTGCAATCGGTTAAAGTGGAGGGGCATTCAGCGAGTGCCAAGCAGATCATGTGCTATTGTCGCCGTAAGCCGAAGGAAACATTTGTCTCTGGCATCTGGTAAGGAGTCGTCCCCAGAGGTAGGGATTATGTTACAGAGAAATGTGGCGAGCCTACTTAGTATGCGAGGCAACTTGAACATCTGCGCATTTTCTATGATATCGGCCGGAGATACATAATATACTCTATCACTACTTGATATACAGGAACTTGGAATTCCGATAAGCTCTTGCTACAGACAACCTATCGCCTTCTAGACAGACCAGCTTTGAGCCGCATCCAGTCCCGCAGCTACGTTGGACCCATCTCGCACAACGCCATAAGTTTCTTCGTTTGTCCAGAATTCAAAGTCAGCCTGGCCGTTGCCCGGTTTGCTAATCTGCCAAGGTAACCATGGGACACGGAGATCATTGAACACGGCAATGTGCTCCGCAATCTCGTTGGCCTTGCCACTGCCGGAAGCTCCAAACTCCTCAAACAGCATCAGCTTATTCGAGTCAAGGGCGCGCTGTAGCGCGGCAGGCCCTTTGTTCCGGAACTCGCCCACGCCGCTGTATGAATGTATATTGACGAGGTCCAGTGCCGCGCACGCCCAGTTTTCGGGGATGTCGCTATTGGGAAACTCGTTGCCTCCTCCTAAAGGGGTTTTGGTTAGCTCTAACCGTAAGTATCAACATAGACCGAAGACTTGCCTGTGGAAATGAGAATGCTGCTCTCGCCCATGACGTTACGCATGAACTTGGCTCGGTCGCACCACCATGAAGGGTGAGGGGCATTGTTGCCATTCAAATGGCCCTGACCTTCGTTCTGGATGTTGAAGGAGAAGATGTGACTGGAGAGGTCTTTCCAAGCGGGGCTACCTGTGATACGGGAATTGCGGTGCCCGAGGATATGACGGATACGGTTCTCAAAGTCCGAGATACAGTTTGCATCCGAGTACCAGAACTCGACATTATTGTCACTGGCTTTGCCTTTTGAGCAGTCTACTGCAGGAAGATGGTACTTGTCGACGTAGCTATCATTCCCCCAACAGCCGAGTTGATATCGATCGTGTAGAGCAATGGTCAATTTGATGTCTTTATAGCAAGTAAAGTCATGTCAGTGCTGGGACTAGCATGATCATTTTGTGGAGGGATGACTTACTCCGATCATGGGCTTCTACCATGAGCTGGTCAATAGCTTCTAGCTGAGTATCATCCCAGACCCCGACTGTCGCAGGCTCAATGTCGGGCATGTAGATCGAGCCCGTGTTCTTGAAATTTGAGAATGTTTCAGATATGAAAAGTCGCAAGACTTTGAGGTTTGCGGCCTGGATTGCGTCGAGAACGTCAAGTCTATCTACCCTAAACATGTAGTGTTAACGAGAGGTCTATACTCCAACGTAAGGTGCGTACTCTTTAAAAGCATGCAGAAAGAAAGAATTCACGCCAGCGAAACTATTGCTTTGCTGACGCGCAAAAAGATCTTGTTCATGGGCTGCGGCTACTGCCAGTGCAGCATATCCCACTACAAAAGATGTAATTTTCATTTTTAGTTGTGTTTGGGCGAATTGTTGTAGTGCGTAGGATTTCAACTCTTTAGGAACAACGAGAAGGCATGTGAACATCCCAGAATAGAGGACAACTACCTAGGACGTTATATAATTATGTCGATTTGATGATGGCCAGCTTGTATCAAGCCGACAAAGCACTCTGGGACAGGTCATAGGTAGCTCAACTCCTCTAGATGTTTGAGAAGCCTGAACATTAATCCTCATTTGGAAGGTACTCGGTAGCCTGGCCTTTGGGGCACCCACATTGTTTCATTACTCGCCGTAGAGTCCCGCAACAAGATGGTCTTGACGCGGGAGGAATCAGCTCTGCCGATGTGGGGATACATTGCTCGGGGAGGCTAAGGTGCTATTTCATAATTCCGTGCCAGATGGGGAAGGTTTGACTGCCAATCATCACATTCACGGCATTGATTCACCTTGCATGATGCTCGCCTTGTAGCAAATGAAACTTGGGTCCGGGCGTGATGGAGAGAACGGACTGGGACCGGTGAATGAAGCTAGACATAAACCAAGCAATACGATCATTCAGGTACAACACTACGATGATGTAGGCTAGGACGGTATTTCCAAATTCCGCCTCCTACTTATTAAGCTGAAACGTGGATGACCACCCAGTATGAAAATAAGCCTGCGGCTGACTGGCCCTGTAGTTGAAATTGAATTTTGCGATGCAAATAATGGCACATGTCGTTCGAGGATAGAATGAGCAACATATTGAAACATGGATACATACATCTGACCGACACGCCTTACGAGAAAGACAACAGGGTCATCTAATACTCGACCTAAAGGAGACTTGAAAACTCAGGGGTAGTGTCTGATCTCATGGTGGACCCAACATTGACTCTGGCCTGGGCTCCGGTCCCTGGAGATTAACTATTCCATCTCGCAGCTGCTCGTCCTTCCAAGGTCTTCTAGCTCTCACAACCCTGGGCTGATCAGAAGGCCGCCAATTCATCTCACCTGGCCGATGATCATTTGTGAACGTAGATGCTCTAGTGGCCAGCAAGGATCCCAGGACGCCTCACATGTCCCTTTCTCTTAGCCCGACCATCAAGAGCAAGACTCAGTCATGCGCCGAATGCCGACGCCGCCGGATCCGCTGTGATGCACAAGTTGTGCCATGCGGCCAGTGTGTCTACTACCAAGTCCCCGAGCTCTGCCATTACCCGGCGCGCAAGACGCGCAAGGCACCATCAGTAAAGTACTACTATTCCTTTTGCTACCCAGCATCAATCATCATCTGCTGTAGCTTACACTGGGCAGAGAGTATGCCGATGTGTCCAATGCATACGAAAGAGGACGAGGCATTCTTAGCAGGCTCTTCCCGAAGCACTCCCTGGAGGACCTCGAACATCTCTCGTGCGACCAACTGCTCGCTCTGCTTCCCGCCGCATCTCTCCAAGTGCCTTCATCGTCCTCCATTTCCCCCTCCTCTGCACAGCTATCACCACAGGTTGCCGCGGCGCGCTGCGTGGCGGGCGCCTGCGACTCCCCAACTGCCACCATTCTAGATCTAGAGCCGTCCCCGGATCAGGAGTTCGAGTGGAATGAGACCGAAGACGACGACATTCATCGAAGATTTTCCGAAGATGACGTCAATGGTCTTTCTATTTTGTTCGAGACGGGCAAGCATTCCTACCTCGGCATCTCCTCTGTGCCAACCATCATGCGTGTCATGGTTCACAGCTCGCCCCAGCTTCGAGAGGCGATCCAGAAGAGGCGAGAGACACAGTCGCTGCGGCCTCGTCCATATCTGCCTGCAACTCCTAGAGAGATGGACCGCTGCGCGCAGCCGATCATCAACGACGAGGCATCCTTGGTGGACGCCTACTTTCGGACCGTACACGGCATCACCCCGATGATTGACGAACTGGGATTCCGGCAGTGCCGGGCGGTGGGTGGCGGGCTTGGCCGGGCTCGCGGCCCGTGGCTTGCCCTCTACAACATGGTGCTCACGCTCGGCTACATTGCCGCCAACGACGACAGCCAGCCGGGGCATGGCATCTACTTTGGCCGCGCTTCAAAGCATCTCGATATGGGCTGCTTTGCTTCTGGCCACATCTACACCCTTCAAGCTCTGGCTCTTTATGGTGGCTACTACCTGCACTACCTGAACCGGCCAAACATGGCCAGCGCTGTTATGGGTGCTGCTCATCGCATGGCCGTCGCCATGGGGCTACATCAAGTCCCCCCTAGCATTGAGGCCTCGTCAAGCTCTGGCAGCAACGTAGATGGTCGGGCTAGAACGTGGTGGTCACTCTTCTGCCTCGATGTATGGGCGGGCACTACTCTGGGACGACCTATAGGAGGTTTGTGGAATGTTGATAGCATGGCTTCGTCACCTATGCATCTCGGGGCTGATCTTGTAGGCTTCATGGCCAACATCAGGCAATTTCGACAAAAGCTAATGAGTGCTACTACAGGATTACCAGTCCATCTCGATACGGGCCAGCGCCTCATTCTGCAGGATAGCTGCCCGCATACAGGATCGCATGGCCCGGCTGCCCTTGTTGCTCCCTAACGAGCTGAAGCAGTTTGACCAAGAGCTTCTTGCATGGCACTCTGATGTCCATCCGATCTTTCGAGACCCGCAGCATAGCCCGGAGCCTATCCGCCTCGCATCCCTCACCCTTCAATACCGGTACCTGAACCAGCGCATGACGCTGCACCGATCTTGTTTGCTCCTCCGATCTCTCGGCGCGAGTAGTCGTAGCGAGTGCTCACCCCGTGATGAGACCGCGGCCATTGCCGACACATGCGTTGCGATTGCTCGTGAGACGATAGAGCTCATCAAGGTCAAATGGTACCCTAATCAACTGGTGGCGTGGAATTCGAGCTGGTTTCTGTTCCAGGCGGTTCTCGTTGTCTTGCTCGAGCTAAACTCGGCGACACCTGAGACTGACGTCCAGCCACTCGAGCGTGATATTGCAGAATCGTTGACGCTATTCAACGAGATGTCAAGGTGGAGGAGTCCCGCAGCGCACACTCACGATCTGATACAGTTTATATACGAGTCGAGGGCCCTCGAGGAACACGATCCAGAGGCGGAGGAGTTGCTTTCGGATGAAGCGCTGATGATTTTGCTGGGGTTTGAGCCGAATAGCGACCTGACCTGGGCTGGTTTGTTTAATGCCGAGCAAGGGAGCTATGAGTCGGGCATGTTTGGCTTTGGTTCATAACTACCAGCAGAGCCAGACTAATCCATTAGGATACCATGATTCAAACACATGATAAAAAGTAGGCTCTTTTACAGTATAATTAATATATATATGAATAGCTTTATTAATTTTATATTATTGAGTCTTACTCCTAATAAGTTGTCTACTTTATAGACTATATCTATACTAGTGGTTTTCGTAGAAGTGATGGCATTGGACGAGTTACCTGGTGATTCTAAAATCGTTGGCGGTCTCGACGATGTGTTTAATTACACACGATGGTGATGGAAAAGGGGAGGAGGTTTGGGGAGGGATACATGTAGATGCGCTGGTACCAGTCCAGGTCTATTCACCATTAAGGTTTCAAGGCATAATCATATCAGTGCAGTATCTGCGGCGGACTGGGTACGTAATGTCACGATTTAGTCTACTCGATCATTGATCAGTCTTTAGTACTCCGCCGTCAAATGGCTAACCTTTGTTATTCAATGACTTAGGCAAGACATCATGCTCCAAATTAGAGGACTTATGCATCCGCCATTGATCTTTA
Organism: Clonostachys solani; assembly: GCA_902141235.2. NCBI lineage: Eukaryota > Fungi > Ascomycota > Sordariomycetes > Hypocreales > Bionectriaceae > Clonostachys > Clonostachys solani. The sequence goes on from CABFOC020000040.1 coordinate 771,510, forward strand.
GATGAGTACCCAGAGACGGCGTTCGATCGCAAATGCGGCTGCAAACATTTTCTTTGGGATGGATCTTCCATCAGACTCTAAATTGCTCCCCCGCTTCCCATTCAATTCAAGATACTGCTACTTCTGAATTTGTCGACAAAGATTCTCATCTCGAGACCACAGCCCAGTAGGTAGTTATAATGAGATTCAATAGTACCTGAGCTTTTCTAAGAACCCTTCCACCTGAAAGGAAGAAGAGAACAAGTATAAACATGGTCTTTAGTCTGGCGATAATATGTATTCAACGGTGTAGTTTTGACTCCCTCCATGACCAAAGGTACGATAGGCTTGCACCAGGGCCGGTGAGTGCTGTAATAACTGGAAGGAGAGAAAGTAAGTTGAAAATCTCGCTCGTTGTAACGTGACCATTCAGGTAGAGGTCAGCTATGTGATATCCTATCCATAATATGGAACTGCCAAAAACACAAATCTCATCAATTTGCAAGCCGCGTCGCAGAAGGGGCTCGAGAGCGTCTTGTGGCTCAAGGAGTGGTAGGAAAAGTGTGGATATTGAATGGGGAGAAACGATCAAAGTGTAAATCCAGATTCCGGCTGAAATGGCAGCAGGGACGCCCAGCATCACAAGAGGCGATGAGATGGCCTTCAGTTGGCGAGACAGAGAGGGCGACAGAGAAATGAGCGTTGCCAGGCTGGTATTAGCAAGACCGACAAAGAGCGGCGTCATCTGCCATGCCCAGGTCCAATAGTGGCGGGTAGATAGCTGAGTTGCCCCAAAGGCGTAGAAGAGCTCGAACGTATGCAAGAGTAAGAGAATGGGAAGCAGTAGTGGTGAGCTGTCTGATGATGTGATTCGACGCTGTTCAGCTGGTGTAGCCTTGGCGACAAGTGTCGACGAGGACGGGCTAAAGATGATGCAAAGAATATAAAAGAGCGGCGTCACCGCACCTAAGCTCAATACTTGGCCGGAAAAAGCGAATATTGTTGGTCTAAGCCGAGTTTTATTCGTCAATTAACGAAACTCTGTGCCTAGTGGGCGGTTCGAGATAGGGCTAAGCCTAGGTAGGTGCTTTACTTACAGCCATGCTGGAGTATACCTATTTCCGACTCGGGACGATTCAAGTATCCAAATGGTGAATAGAGGGCCCAGGTCATTTAGGAAGCTGAATGCTTGCCACGAGCTGACGGGATCGAATGCCAAGGTGGAGGGAGCAAATGTGACTGTGAAGCGACGCCATAGCTCATCGAGGAATTGCACATGCCAGAACCGTTCCAGGATTGTAATCGAGCCGCCGTCGGCCCATTCTATCCTTCCGGATTGAAGATATGGCTCTTGCAAGGCCACTAATTTGTCAACTGCAAAGGCCTCAATACAGGCATATGAGATATAAAGCAAGGGCACTGCCAAGGCCACGCGCCACACGAGTGGCCCCAGTTGCGACATGATGAAGATGATCTTCTAGGTTGAAGTGCAGAATGAACATGCACGTCTAGAGACAAAGGCCAAACTTGTAAGTCTTACCTTTTTTTCTCTCCGCAAAACCCTCTTATTTGTTAACCATGAGATGTTAGAATTAGCGTCGTGGTGGAATGTATAGTATATATAGGTTGGCAAGGTTGTCACCCGAAGAAAGCATAGATTACGGCTGTTGCATAATGTACCTAGGCAAAGTATTATTGAAGGAATTACAACATGGGGGCGATTGGTTGGCCTTCCGATGTTGGTGATGGTGTGGCGGCGTCGTATCTTACTGTACCAACGTTGCATGATTGTCACCCCGCGAACAATGCATCATGCACAGGTACTTTAGTACATACGCCCTCAGGGATCACAAATTTTTAATGAGTATAGTATCTGCTAATCATTTCCTCTTTCAAATCGCTAGTAAATGTCGTTCAACCAACTAGAAATAGTAGAGCATATACTTTCTCCCTCTTATACTACGTAGATATACAGAGCTCTGACATGAGAGACTATTTTTGTAGGCTAGTAAGCCAATCACTTGCTTATACAGAAATCACTCAACAGATTCTCTCCGGTTATTATTTCTATCTCCTCGAGTATTATTTGTGATCCCTGAGGGCTGCATACGTGGCAAGGTCCTGGTGGAGACGTTCCGGGGAGACGTCCCGGCGCGGCCGCGGTACTTGGTGTTTGTGTGTGTGTGTGTGTGTGGGTATGTACTGTTTAAACTGCGGGATATCCCGCAAGGGGCGAAGGGTGGGTGCTGTAATGCAACGGGGGACCACTGCAACCCCGAGAAAGAGGAGAAAGTTACATTGAATTACCCATCCGCAGAAAGTTTACGCATTGTTTCATTGATACTCCGGTGTTCCGTTTATTATAGAACAAACAATCACCAGTACATCCGCTCCATAGTACCCTTAGGAAGCTTACTTTGGTAGGAGATATTTCCATCATTCTGGTGGTAGTATACGCACAAGGCATATACATGCATGTCTTGCCTTGACAGTCAAATCTTCAAGTCCCTCTGGGATCACAGGTACTGATTGTGAGATCAATTTAGACTACCTGTCAGTAGTCTAGTATGTGAGGCTGAAGAATGGAAATAGCAACCAGCTTCGTGACTATTTGACTATACTAACACTCTTCTTGACCTGTATGGCATTCAGTGGAATGGTGTCCGTCGTTTGCAAATTGGCCCCACCACTTTGCACCTGAGTATTATGGGCAGGAGTGGCATTTCCATCTACCATGTAATACGGTGAGGCCTCCAGGTCATTCATTCCACTGTTTTTTGAGACATTATATTTGGAATTATCAGATGTATACCTCTTGGAGACACTCATCCCGAGCGATAGCTTGGCTTGGCTGACTCCTTTGCGGAACAGCTTGAGTGCAGGACCATATGCAGGAAGACAGGCGCAAAGAATAGCAATCCCAAGCTGCACGGATGCTGTCAACATAGATTCCGGGAGAGTGACGGCTTCTGGGGACGACGGATGGTAGAGAAAGGTTATCCGGGCGATACTTGCTACGCATACGCTGTTGAGAGGAGTGAGCAAGATTTCATCACGGCTGGCCGATTTTAGGCTTGGGGCAGGTGACTTACAGGCCGCCGAGGAGAAAGATGCATGCCACGAACCATTTCTTGCCGGTGCTGAGCTGTAAACGACCAATTTCGGAGATGGGTAATGCTAAAATAACCACGTCGACGAGTAGATTCGTTACCTCTAGTCCCAACCACATGGTGCCACTTGCGAGGCAGTATTGGGTCGATCCAAGAGCCTCCCATAATGCAGAAACAGGCTTGCATTGGAAAATGTTGACAAATGTGCTGACAATGAGCCACACGAGGCAGACACCTGTTAAAGTGTGGTTCATGAGTCGGAATCTTTGGGATATGGAGAACACTTGATGGTAAAGAACCAGGATGGAAAGCTTGATAGCAGTAATGGCGAAGAGAAATAAGAGATTCGTGGTGAGCAATAGCTATTGGTGAGTCGTGGTGAGTAAGTGCAGATGATATCAAAGGTTGCCAGAAATTTACCTTCATCAAGTCAGTTCCCAAAGCCTGCCCTCCCTCATTCCACTTTGCAATGAGCTCATTGAGATCGAAAGTTTTGAGCCCATCGCCAGTTACGACAACTGTTCGCTCCGTGGTCAGATGAAAAGAAAGACAACTTCAATCACAAGGAGTGATAGACTTGCAGTGTATAATCGTGCTGAAATATGCGACAGTGAGTCCCCAACCCAATAGGATTAGCCAATCGGATAACGAAATGGAAAGTCCGACCATCAGACGAGTAGTCAATCGTATGGCGACTATTAATGTTGACATTATTAACATGGAGACATCTGTCCAGAGGCCCCTCGTCGCACTGATGCTGATTTCGGCCATGGTGGGAACGCAACTGGCGTCTGCCGGCTAGATTTGATACTAGGGAAGAAAAACGATCAAACACTGAGAAAAAACACAAAAGAGTCGGGGCTGCTATGGAGACAAAAAAATCATGAACATTGGTAGCTGCCAAAGATGTATGCCCCTGGTATTCATATGATCGCTTATTTAACAAGGTTACAGTATTACTCAGGTGCCAAGGTATTAGAATCAGGAAGGATGCGGCGATGGACGCTGGGGGTGCTACGTAGGGTCGTATGTTGCGCGGTCAAACTGCCCTCTCCTTCTCTCAGATGGACTCGTAGAAATGCCAAACAATCTAACGTAATCTGTAAGCGAGTGGAAATCTATACGTTTTGGGGGGGACGAGGAGCCAGGGCACAGCAACGATTGGATGGAAATAAAACCCATAATGACAGTTGTACGCGGTATTGCCGAAGATGCGATGGCGGGAAACCCATGAAGCCTTTTTGGGTGTATTAGGGATCCTTCGAGCATGTCGATCAATCCTAAAAAGTAACCCACATAACCAGCAACTGCCTGTTCCCGCCTAAAAGGGAACGGCGGTATGTCACCATATCGAACAAAGTCAAGCGGCAGCAGTGGCTCCATGTTGCCTACTAACTGCAGAACTTTGGCTTGCGGTATCGAATAATCAAAGGAAAATATCAGAGTGTCTCCAGGATTTATTACCCTTCTCCGGGTCATACTCTACCTATGAATAACTGTCTGATCTAGGAATTAAGGTTCTCTGTCTGTCATATTCCTGGATCAAACTACATTCTATTCCCCTGAAGTTTCTCAAATGAGCTACCTAATTTGTGATATTTGATTAATCAGCCCATTCTATTGGATCTTTGCAGTTATGGCCCAGATCGGTGACGAAGAGTTTGCCAACAGTTCCTCAACACAGGACAAGATGGAACCCATTGCTGTTATCGGCTTCTCTATGCGTTTTCCTGAAAATGCTACAACTCCTGAAGGGTTCTGGGAGATACTGCAGAATGGAAGGTCGGTCATGACAGAAGTGCCACCCGATCGGTTCAAGGTTGATGGATTCTATGATCCAGATGCATCTCGCCCAGGCACAGTAAGGTCCTCCACCTGTTCAGAACAAAGAGATAATGAAATATGCTGAATAATCCCCCTCTGATAGATCAACGCTCGGGGAGGATACTTTCTGAAAGAGGACCTGGGAGTTTTCGACTCAGCCTTCTTTTCAATTACGCCCTCGGAGGTGGAATGTATGGATCCACAGCAGCGACTTCTTCTGGAAACATCCTACCATGCTTTTGAAAACTGTGAGAAATCACTACTAATCGTGCTTTAAACATACACAAGGCTTAGTGCTAATGTGTCTACTTGTAGCTGGGATACCAATTCATGAAGCTGCAAAGTCAAAAACCTCAGTCTATGTGGGCTGTTCGGCAGTGGACTATACTCAACTATATGGAAACGATGAAGAGATTCATCCATTATACAGAGCCACGGGATCCGGAAGTGCGCTTTTGGCCAATCGACTAAGTTGGTTTTACGACCTCAGAGGCCCAAGCATGACGATCGAGACAGCATGCTCAGGCAGCCTGGTTGCTCTGCACTTGGCCTGCCAAAGCATCCGGAGTGGTGAATCCAAAATGGTTAGTAGTATAGCGCTAGTCTCTTCTATTTTATCCATCGAGACATTAACACTTTTACTTAGAGCCTGGTGTGTGGCACTCAACTATACCTTGAGCCAATGTCGAGCGCAATATCCCTGTCTGCGCTCGGATTCATGTCGTCTGATAGTCGGTGCTACAGCTTCGACCATCGTGGAAATGGGTATGCCAAAGGCGAGGGCTTTGGTGTCGTTGTTCTCAAGCCCCTTTCAGACGCCATCAAAGCGGGAGACACTATTCGGGCCGTCATACGCTCGACGACAACAAACCAAGACGGTCGGACGCCGGGCATTACGCAGCCAAGTCAAGAGGCGCAAGAAGCACAGATCCGTGAGGCTTATCGTCTTGGAGGGCTTTCACTTGATCGCACTCGATTGTTTGAAGCCCACGGCACTGGAACACCAATGGGTGATCCGATCGAAGCCAGAGCTATCAAAAATGTGTTCCAGGAGTACCGTAGCCAGGAGAGCCCCATGTATATCGGGGCGCTGAAGTCCAACATAGGCCACCTAGAAGCTGCCGCAGGAGTGGCAGGCGTTATAAAGGTGGTCATGTGCCTCGAAAAGGGCATCATCCCCGCCAACGCCGGATACGAGGTGGTGAACCCACGTATCGAAGCAGAGAAATGGAATCTGCGATTCCCAGCTCAGGCTTTACCGTGGCCTTCCGATGGTCTTCGTCGGGCATCCGTCAACTCGTTCGGCTATGGCGGGTCTAATGCCCATGCCGTCCTTGATGACGCCTATCACTACATGCAGGAGAGGGGACTCTCTGGACACCATTGCACCAATCCGCAAAGACCCAGTATGAAGCAATCACCTCCGAGAAAAGACGAAAATGGTTTACAGCCAAACCAGAAGGACAATAACTCTGAGCAGACAAATGGAGTTCACAACGGCTGCACACACGCAGGAGATCTTCCTTATCTATTTGTATGGTCTACATCTGATGCTCCTGGAATAGAGAGAATTGGTGCTTCTTACAAGGATTTTCTTTCTAGAAAACTGCTCTCAGATGTTATTGACTCAGACTATCTCGAAAATCTCGCCTATACACTTTCATCGAAGCGGAGTATTCTTCCTTGGAAAGCATTCCTTGTGGCACGGTCCGGAGAGGACCTCCAGGTCCGATTGGGAAAACTACCAAAGCCTACCCGGTCTTCTCTCCCACCTAAATTACACTTTGTTTTTACTGGACAGGGAGCGCAGTGGTCGAGGATGGGCCTCGACTTGATGATTCATCCGATTTTTCGACAGAGCCTCAACAAAGCTAGGTGTTACTTCACCTCCATAGGCTGTTCATGGTCACTAATTTCCGAGCTTGAAAAGCCAGCTGCGGAGTCAAGGCTTGACGAACCGGCATTAGCTCAGCCAATTTGCACTGCCATACAAGTTGCATTGGTCGAACTTCTGACTGCCTGGGGAGTCCGCCCTTTGGGTGTTGTTGGGCATTCATCTGGGGAGATTGCTGCAGCTTTCTGTGCTGGAGCTTTGACCCGTGAAATGGCTTGGGCCATTGCCTACCACCGAGGCAGCCTAGCAGGCCACCTGGCTAATGAAAGCTCCGAAGATGACAGAGGCACCATGATGTCGGTCCAGCTTTCCGAGTCTGATCTGAAACCCTACTTTGAAAAGCTTCCAGCGGGCAGAAGTGTCTCAATTGGATGTGAAAACAGCCCCGTCAACACAACCGTGACGGGAATCGAGGGCAACATAGATCATCTAAAGAGACTACTTGACGAAGATGGCGTGTTTGCGCGCAAGTTAAAAGTACCCGTTGCCTACCACTCTAAGCATATGCAGGGGATTGCGAAAGAATATCTGGCCCTACTACGTCCTATCTGCCCCCTGGGAGACAAGAAGAACATTAACAGTGGGGTGCTCTTCGTCTCGTCTGTGACTGGGCAAGAAATTACGTTCAATCGACTTCGCCAGCCAGAATACTGGGTGGAAAACCTCGTATCGAGAGTCCGATTCACCGGGGCCATGAAAACTCTTTTTTCAAAACTGAACGAGGTCCCAGACATGAGTCAATCGCTCTACTGTATCGAAGTCGGACCCCACGCCGCATTGCAGAGACCTATCAAAGACAATGCATCAGGAACCAAGGAACTGATTTACAAGTCCACTCTTCGGCGAGGAGAAAACGGCTGGGATAGCCTTTCGAAGGTCATAGGTGAACTCTTTGTACAGAGTTTTCCGGTTGACATTGAGGCGTTCAACAGTCATGGGTTGGCTAGAAACCATCGCCGATTACAGACTGACCTGCCGTCATATCCATTCAACCACACCCAAAGATACTGGCTGGAGAGCAGGTTGTTCAAAAACTATCGCCAGCGCAGTAAGCCTCGACATGAACTACTCGGACTTCCTTCCGTCGATTGGAATCCGCTCAAGCCCAGATGGAGGCACACTCTTAGGAGACAAGACTCACCATGGTTAATGGATCATCAGGTAAGGCAATATTCGCCCTGTGGCGCCAGTTTACTGCATCAATCTGCTTACCACGTTTGTACAGCTCAATGGGTCTGTCATCTACCCCGCGGGAGGCATGATTTGCATGGTGATTGAAGCTGCGAGATCGATAGCTAAGCCTGATGCCCAAATTCGAAGTTATCGCTTGCGCGAGGTCACCATCCAAAGTGCGCTTGTCATTCCTCCAGAGTCTCAAGGCGTAGAAATTCAACTCTATCTACAACAACAAAAGCATACACGTGTCACCACGTTTTCAGCTATCGAGTGCAATGACTTTTATCTTGCAGCCAACATAGACGACGAATGGAAAGAAATTTGTTCGGGAACAATTGTGTTGGATTACATTGAGAAATCTAAAGGGATATACCATGATGAGCAACACGTGCTAAAGTACAAAGAAGACACGAGGGCTAAATTTGATGAAATCTTCAACAAGTGTTCAGCTAATACCCCAAGAGATCGATTCTATGACATGGGAAAAGCTATGGGCTATGACTTCGGCCCAGCTTTCCGAACAGTGCACGACCTATCATACGACCCGACTGGTCACTATGCTGCTGGAGCTATTATTCTGGATGAGTGGATGGAGAAGACAACCAAACCCCGAATCCAGAAACATGTCATCCATCCAACTGCTCTTGATGGAATATTACAGATGGTGGCGGCCCTGAATAGTAAAGGCGGTACCGTCATGGGGCCGTTACAAGCACCCACACAGTTTAAACACATTTGGGTTTCCAACCAACTTCTCGGCCGCGGTCCAGATGTCAGGATTTTGGTAGCCGCGAAACATGATAAAGTCTCTATGAGAGATACTGAATCTTCAATCGTGTCATTGAATCCCGAGACTTTGGAACCAGCAATAGTGATTCAGGGCTACAGAGCGACAACACTCAACTCTAATAAACAAATACTGTCTGAAAGACAAGACAAGGTCTACAGGCTTGAATGGAAGCCTGACATCGAGGTTCTCGATGGGCCAGAAAAGGCAAGTTACTGCCTCCATCGAGCAAATAAGTATCTAGATTGGGATCCTTCTAAGCAGCTCGTGTGCCTCTACTTTATCAAACGTGCATTGAACAAGTTGAATGCAGAAGGGTTCCAAGGCCCATCCGGGCACCTCAAAAGCTATATGCAATGGATGCAATTGCATCTCGAATACATGAGCCGTCAGAACCTGGTCGACACATCACAATGGGAAGACTACATCCCTTCCGAAAAAACCGAACTTTATCTTAACCAGTTCGCTGCCAGGGGGCGAACAGAAAAGGCAGTGGTTGATTTTTGCTCGCGCATTCCACAAATAGTAAAAGGCGAGACGGATCCCCTCGACATTCTTTTCAACCAGGGCTTGGCCAATGACCTATATGCGGATGAATTATACGAGCTGATGGGCAGGCGAATGTCGGCCTTTGTTGATCTTTTGGTTCATAAAAACCCTAACATGAATGTGTTGGAGATCGGTGCAGGAACGGGAGCTTTTACCAGCTCTGTCCTGTCAGCACTGTCGTCGAACTTCAACAGCTATGCGTTCACCGATATATCTCCAAGCTTTTTCGAAAAGGCCAAAACTCGATTTGCCGAGCACGTTGGCCGCATGACCTTCAAGGCCCTAGATATTGAGACAGATCCAACCACGCAAGGATTTGAGGCTGGCAAGTATGACGTTGTTATTGCAGGCTTAGTCTTCCATGCTACTGCCAACATAATGGAGACGCTCAAACATGCGAGGTCCCTGCTTAAGCCGGGAGGATATCTCCTTGTCGTCGAGACTACCAACAAACATACAACCGCAGCAGATGTAGTATGGGGCACCTTGCCCGGTTGGTGGAGGGGATCTGAGAATGATCGAAAATTGAGTCCCCTTTATACACAGGCAGAGTGGGACAAGACTCTTCGAGAGACAGGGTTCTCAGGTCTCGATATGGCACTGACCGACTATTCGGATCCTGACCATCATGTTTTATCCTTCTTGGTATCCAGAGCAGTTGATTACAACGACAAGGAAGTTAGGGTAGCCTCCCCCATTGTTATATTGTCGAGTGATACAGAACTTGAGCAAGGGATAGCTGCCTCTATCTCTTCTGAACTAAGGTCTCTGGGTTTTGCTGAGATTTCCATCACTACTCCAACGTCTGTTCTTGCTCACACCCAAACTATCCATCATTGTGTGAGCCTGCTAGAATTAGGTGACCCATTCCTCACCTCTATTAGCGAAGATGGGTTCGATGCGCTCAAATGGATTATAGAGTCAGCAGAGCGAATGTACTGGATCACTTCAGGTGCTGGCTCAAATGCTGAAATTCCAGAAAAGGCCTTTGCCTCTGGGTTTGGAAGGGCGATTATGCATGAACGGCCCGAGATGCATTTTGTCACCATTGATGTGAACACTCCATCCAATGCAGCAAAAGTCTTTCGGAAAGTTTTCACCTCATTCCTAAGGGAACCCGATGCTCAAGAAAGCGACTATATGGAGTCAGATGACGTGATATCAATTCCTCGAGTAATTAAGTCACAAGAGGCCAATGACTTTGTGTATTCTCAGATCGGGCAGCCTGAGTTGCAGCGGAAGTTTGTAGGCAGCAGCAATGACGCAGAGGACGCACTCAGACTGAAGTTCACTCCAGGGCAGCTCGACAGCTTCTGTTTTGTCCAGGACCGCGCTCGAGACTCTGTCCTTGCGCCAGATGATGTTGAGGTTCACGTCAAAGCGACTGGGATCAACTTTACTGATGTGATGCATATTTTGGGACAAATCACAGGCCCTTCCGTCGGCTTTGAGTATAGCGGTGTCATTAGTCGAATCGGATCATCAGTTGAAGGGTTTAAACCTGGAGACCGTGTTTGTGGCTTATGCCTGGATGCCTTTAGAACCTATTGCCGAAGCAATATGTATACTACGGTCAAGATTCCGGACAACCTCCGCTTCACCGAAGTCTTTCCTGCAGTATATTTGACGGCAATATACAGCATTAGTCATGTCGCGAGATTGAAAAGAGGAGAGTCTATCCTGATCCATTCGGCAGCTGGGGCTGTGGGACAAGTCGCTATCCAGTTGGCAAAGAAAGCTGAAGCTGATATCTTCGTGACGGTGAGCTCAGATGAAAAGAAGCAGTTGGTTCAAGAATTGTATGGAGTTCCCGAAAACCGTATCTTTTACAGCCGTAACCTGTCATTTGGATACGATATTATGCAGGCGACAGCCGGGCGAGGGGTGGATATCGTCTTGAATTCTCTTGCTGGCGAAGCTCTGGCTGAATCGTGGAGAATCGTAGCGCCACTGGGACGATTCGTGGAAATTGGGAAAAGGGACATTCATACGTTCCAGAATCTACAGATGATGCCATTTTCCAAGAACATCTCTTTTCACTCGGTTGACCTAGAGACTGTGCTGATTCACGATCCTCAGTTGATGAGGGAAATGCATGTTGAAATGCAACAAATGCTCTCTGCAGGAGGCATTTCTCCTCCACAGCCCGTCAAGGTATTCTCGAGAGGGGAGTTTGAGTCGGCTATACGCTATTTACAGACCGGGCACCATATGGGAAAGGCAGTCGTGGATTGGGAAGCTGAGTCTGAAATCACAATTGCCCCGAACTATAAACCTAGCTATACCTTTGCTCCAAACGCAACTTATGTTATCGCTGGCGGCTTGGGCGGTATTGGCAAGAGCTTGGCTTCGTGGTTTGTCGGTCGTGGTGCGCGGCATCTTGTTCTTCTCTCACGTTCGGGGCCAAGGTCGGAGAATGTGCAGAAATGGCTCAATCAACTCAAGTCTGCCGGTGTCAACGTTTTGACTCCGCGATGTGATATCTCGGACCTCAAGTCACTGCAAGAAACTATATGTAATGCTGGACAACTTATGCCTCCTGTCAAGGGAGTTGTTCAGGCTTCTATGGTGCTAAGAGTAGGTCCTTCGTGGTATTTTCTCCCTTTTATATAGTTGCCAAACTGACCAATTTGTGTATTTTTAGGATCGTATGTTTGCCAACATGTCTAGAGAAGAGTGGCAGGCGGTTTTACTCCCAAAAAAGAATGGAACCTGGAATCTTCACAATGTTCTGCCGCGCGAGATGGACTTCTTTCTCATTCTTTCTTCTCTAGGCGGGATGATGGGCTCAAGTGGGCAATCTCAATACAATGGCGCCTCCACCTTTCAGGATGCTTTTGCCAGACATAGGTGGTCCCTTGGGGAGAAGTCCGTGTCGATTGACGTAGGTGTCGTTGGAGACGTGGGATATGTGGCGGAGCATTCCGACGTTGCAAGGCGATGGGAGAGGAAGGGGGTTCAAGTTCTCGACGAGAAGGAGATTCATAGTCTTGTGGACTGGGCATGCAACCCATGCCGCGAGTTCCCAACCTCATGGTCGACTCAAATAATCACAGGAGCAGGACAGCTCGCAGGACGCCAAGCCGACAATCCCGACCTCCTTCCACACCTCAAGCGCCCCATTTTCAGTCCCCTTTTACAGGAAAACAGATTTTTAGAGAGCAATGCCGCGACTCGATCAATAGCACAAAAGCTAAACTACAGTGCTTTACTTGCCGAAGCGCGAAACACGGAAGAGGCTGGAAAGATTATTGCTACAGGCGTTGCAAGCTTTCTCTCAAATGCTCTATGCGTGCCAGTAGAGGATATTGACACAGCAAGGACTGTTCACTCATACGGTGTTGATTCTCTTATGGCTGTTGAACTACGGTTTTGGTTCAAGGACAAGATTGAAGCAGAAACCTCTGTTTTTGATATTCTTACTAACAAAAGTATTTTAGCTCTCAGTAAATCTATAGCTTTAAAGAGCAAGTATAGAGCAGAATAAGAGTATTTATATCTAGAATAAATAATACTGAGGCACCTTTTTATTAATAAAAGTAGATCTTAGTAAACTGTATGGGTAATTGAATAAACTGACTTATATTAGTTATATAAATTGGTTTTAATATAGAATTATTAATTTCCTTAATATTTTTATAATAAAAAGAATGAATTATCTAATCAGAAGTAAATAGTTAAGATAGATATATCTCTTCATGAAAGTAAAGAAGGTAAATCTCATGATAAAAATACATCACTCTATTCTAAATAAATTTAGATGCTTATAGATCGGTCTTCCATATCTACGAGGCTAATAATAGCTATATAACGTAAAGTAATGCACAAGTAAATCTTAAATCCCCTCAGAGTTTCAGGCCCTTGACTATTAAAACACCAGGACTCAACATACAAGAGCACCTTCTGGGATTGGTACCTTCTTACGCTTTGGTGGTCAATGTCACTTGATGTCCGGGGGCATGAGCTTTATCCACTTGCAAATCTCTTGTAGCACGAGGTAGTCTTTGCGTCTCTTCTGATGCGATTGCAAGCCACCAAAGCGCATTTTAATTAAACAGTTGCGTGGTAAGTTGTTGCAGTGCTCCGTCTTGGAGTTTGCGATATGCCAATTCTTGCGCTGAGCGATCTAGACGACCCCTTAGCATGCCACCAGCCGCATTACCAAGGGGACCTTTACTCTGTCGAATGAGTCGTCATGATCATGATCATTTTCACAAACATTATGCTTTATTTGCACAAAGCAATCCAAAGTCCATGAGTATCTTGTCATAATAGCCTGTTACCCCAATCTCGGTATGCTCCTAGGTTTGACATCTTAGTTGTCATGTCGGGCAAGCAGGTCAAATGACTTACCAGAGTGGAATAAAATCCTACTATACAAGTCTCCGATGGTGGTCGAAGCTCTTCAGAGAAGTAATCGCACCCGTCTTCAGCATCCACTTGAATATAATGCTTACAATGAGGTGGGAATTCCCTTTTCCGGCCGGAAGATGTGTGAACCTAGGACAAGAGTTAGTGCCAAGTACCATGCAGTTTGCAAACGACTTACAATGAAACCAGCCATTTGATCCGGGTCTTGGTACATGACGTCAATCCCAGTGATGCGCTCACCACCTGCCGAGTCGATCAAGACACGGTGTGTACTTGAATAAGGTGTGGCCATATGCGATGTAGAGGTATGCCCAAGTACTATTGAATCTCGGCCATCATTGACTCCCTTGTCATATCTGAATTCAATTCCGAATACCAGAGTGTTGTTTCCCGTTTCACCAAGAGAAGACCGATCAATACCCCATACAATTACTTCCTTGAGATGAGGAAGCCATGCTCCATCTGGCCCCCCGAACATGCATACAGAGTGTGGAAGGGCTCCCCTGTATTGCATAAGCCTCTCATGCTCAGCTCCTATGAGATGGAGACGAGGACATGGAATCTCAGGGTACCATAATCTTGTATCACGTAATGGTGCGACTCCTGCTCCTTCTGTCCTCAGCAAGACCATGTTCATTGCCTGGAAAGAAGTCAGCAGTTGCTCGTCTTGGCTCAAGAGAGAAGAATGAGGAAGCAAGAACTTACGTCAAACCCTGCAACAATAGTTATTGTTGGCTCAACGGACCCTTCACACGACCGCTCGCATGTAATCGTTTTTTTGGGCAGATCGACATGATCCCCAACCCATCTTGACCAGCCATCTTCATTTGACAGTATTCTTATCCCTCGAACTCCTCGCGGGTCCCGAGCAATCTCAAGACTTGAGATAGAGCATTGGCAGGGCGAGGAATCACAGAAATCGATCTGTTGACCGCTTCTGCCAATGGGATGGTAGCCGATACTTGCAACCCCTTGCTGGTGAACAAAGGAGAGTCCACAGATATAAGTCCTTCCATTGAGGTGGTTGACTGAAATAGTGATCTTCTTGACCCATCCTTCCAGAAGGGACTTTCTATAATAGAGTGCCCTTGAGCCTCGAGTAAAGTAGTTGCAGAAAGGAGACACGCTTCCCATGTGCCGATTCCAGCGGCGCGGTTCTCTGCTCTCAAATCCTTCGCTTTGGCCGATGGGGATACCTTCGCAATCTTTCAGCTGTGTCCGGACGCGTATCAACGTATTCAGCCTAGAAGCCAGGCCCCAGATGCGTCTTCGGTTCTCTAAAGCTGGATTATCGTTGATTGCATTGACTAGCCCATAGGTCCGGCGCCAGTTTCTAGGAGCCGATGGTCCTTGTCCGCAAAGCTCGAAAATGTGAGAGAACTCCTTGCCGGGCCAGAAACGTGATTGCCAGAATGGACCCGGCAATCCTGAACTCGCGAACATTCTGGAGGCGATCAATAAAGAGACAGCATCCGCTGAACCGAGGTCGGCCAAAATGTAAACTAGGATCTCATGCGGGAATATCGCGAAAGGATCTTGGCTGATCTTGGAAGATGCCAACTGGCTAGACTGATCAGAGGTCAATTCCAAGCCGTTCTGCTCGAGAATCGACTGGAGCTCTGGTACATTGATAGGGTCAGGCAACTGCGTCTCACCAATCAAGGACCTTCCCCTCAGAACGGCGGATTCGCCAGGACAAACGGCTGTTGGTGCCAATTCATACTCCAGCAAGCCTGCATAATCATGACCCCAGTCCATTGTTTCATGCTGAATCGGTTGAGACCTGCAAATGTCAAAGAGACTCTGGACTGCTGCATACTCCGGGACTTCGGGGTCGTTTAAACGGAGTAGATGCCAGCAACAATCATGGAGCGGAAACCCCCACACGGTCTGTGGGTTCCACTCAACATGAAGTGCTGGGTCGAAATCGTGCATCAAGAGTTTAACCTTCAGCCACACCTCGTCGACGATGGCCAATGGAGCTTCTCTTGCCACGGCTTCATCTAGCGGAATCACATTACACCAGCTGCGTCGTCCGATACCCGATATTCGCGGTTGGGACCAATTTTCCCAGACCGTGTACACTGGACTTATATCAGTAATCTCAAGTAACAAAATAAACGACCAGGCATCGGTCTATAAACGTCTTTGAAAGATGTGTTATAATACTTACACACGCGAAAAGAGCCCATCCACTTGCTTGATGAGTCCTCGGGCTCAGGCTCAATGATTGGGGCGCCACAAAGCACACATGATACTTTTCGATTCATCTTTGTGAGATTTGACTGGTCCTGATTTTCCAACGTCTAGGTCGAGTTGACGCCAATCCGTCTCGGTAGTTATCCGCAACTGGCTCTAGTTTGGTTGATTAATCGATCTAATGGCTCAGAGCAGGATCAGATTTCACTGCACGTAAAAATGCCCTCGGAGTTTCTTTCTTCCTAGCCCGGGCATTAGTCTAACAGTTAATTTTAACGGTTATTCTTACTTTTGGGGAGGGAAATAGCTGTCCTTTCATATACCTACGGGCGAGTGTTCAAATAGCGTGAGCTCACAAAAGACTGTTTGCGTCCGGCTTGATGTATGCAACGATACCGCGCCAGCCTAATAATTCTCTTGTGGACTAAATGTATGCACCCAAAATATGCAAATGGCGGTAAGTCACTTTACTAGGGTCTATAGTGATAAGGGACATCTTGGGTTGGTTTCCAAGGTACATTTCCCAATTCACTAGCCGGAATTACTCCGTCTTCTAACCGATAGCACCACACAAACATTGCGTAGGCATGACTTATCTTAATTCAAATTTACCACAACTTAATTATCGAGTGACTGATGATTCGATGAATCAAAACCCATACTCTACTTACTATATCCCTCTCAAATCCTCATGATTTCTGCTGATTACAGAGGAGCAGGAGCAACACCATCCGGCTTCACAACAACATAATCCTCAATCAAAGCACTTCCATCCGCCAACGCCGCCAACTGCTCCTTCGTACACGAAGTAGGCGCTTGCATCAGATAACAAGTATTCTTCACCGGCTCAGGAACTTCATTCTTCACATCCCTTACCTGATCTTTTCCCTTTGTCGAATAGCCCCCTTCCACTTCTGCGAGAGTCACCTTCCCTGTAGCCACATCCTTTCCAAACATGACACGATCGAATAGTTTGGAGAGAGTCTCAGGTTGATAACCACCTACACCATGACCAGCTTGGAAAATGCGAGAAAAGGAGAGTGGACCGTGTTCTCGAACGAAACCACCTTGGTAGGAGCAGTTTGTCGTGATAGGTTCGTATCCAGCGGAGCGGAATTCATTGGCGGAGGAAAAGTCTAGAGAAAGACTGACATTTTCACCTCCGAACCCTGTTCATCAAATACAATCAGTAACCAATCCTTCATATGTGAATGGTGGGTTATGAACTTACAGTTGCATCGATAGTCTCTATCTCCGTAAATCATAGCAACGTTGACACCACTCTCCATCACTCTCTCAAGAGAATGCAGTGATCTTCTCATAGGATCGCCAGTCTGCATCATAAATGCCAAATTTGTCTTTGCCGAACTAATCGTAAAGTTCAACGGCACACCAAGTTCCTCTTGCACCCAGCGATTGTTGAAAAACGCATCTTGGTAGGGTTTAGGGAAGATGGTAATATTGGAATGTGTTACATCAAAAGGAGATCGCTAAAATTTTCATTAGCAACATGCAGCTTTTAGATATTTGGGGATGAGAAGACGTACATCGCCTGCCTCTGAATAAGCAGCTTGAATACCAAAGAAGCAAGTCTTTGACGCAGCCACACATGCCTCATTGACTGTTTTGTTGGATCCATAACTAAGAGGATCACCTTGCTCGGCAAGCTTCCTGCATTGATCAATCAAGGCGTAGCATCCCTTTTCAGGTTCAACAATAGCAGCCATGGCCTTTTCGAAGACTTCTTCTGGGTAGATTTGAAGACCGAAGGTGTTGTTGTAGGCAAAGGTCGGGTAACCCATTGCCATGGCGCGGGTGTCGATACAAGCGTCTGCGAGGCCGAGAGTGGCTAGGTTGAGGGGAGTAGCGTTGGGCAGTGCGCCTGTTTCGTTGTTTTTGATGAGGTCATTTTGGTCTTGGAAGTATTCGAATGTGCCTGGTCCGTAGAATCCACCGTACTATAATATTATCAGTAAGCATTCCCTTCGAGTGGTGTATGTTCCGGTTTGTACTTACTGATACAGCCCACAGAGAGAGTTCGTCATTGATTGTTCGTTGTTCTGGGAAACTATGACCTGTCAGTTCCATTGCAGGAGTGGACTTGACTTGTTCGGCTTACTCATTCATCCAAACTTGAGAGAATGCCCAGAGGGTTCTGGCAGCACTGGCGGTGTTGTTGATAATCGTCTCGGGCTTTCCTTCGTTGAAAGTAGCCTGCCGGAACGTCGCATTGAGCTCTGGCAGAGAGTCACCTTCCTTCAATGGTGTGAATTTCTTGGTGAGAAGGTTGCTCACACCGTTGGCCAGCGATACATATGAAAAGCCAGTATCGAGAGGCTGATCAATGTACAGCATGTTGACATGGTTGTTCCATGAGAACTCGTTCAGTGTGGTTGAGTTGGCATCGGGGTTGAAACGGCATGGGAAGTCAGACATTCCATCAAATGAGGTTGTTCCGGGGCCACCTCCGAGGTAGATGGCTGTTGGCGCGTTTTCAGGGTCATTTCGAGCCTCTATGAAACATCATAAGTTAATAATTCTCGCCTTTGAAGTGGAAGCGTGATAAAGAACGTACCGAAGTACCAGAAAAACATATGAGCTGCAGCTCCATCTTCCCATTCACTAGCAATAGGATGAAGAAGCTCCTTAGGTATCTTAACGTATCCGGAGTAGGAGTTGACCCCTTCTGTGGTCTCGCAAATACTTGTCTACATTATATTAGTTAGTGATAGTGTAAGAGAAAGATGGTGTTGGAGATGAACCTTTTTAAAAGACACTTCGGCTCCCTCAAACAGCTCCGATCGAACGACTGTTGCCCCTTTCGGTGCCGGAGGGAATGCCTGAGCGGCAGTACTTCCCAACAACGGAAGAAGAGGTAGAATGGAACGCATACCGAATATCACTAGCAGAGTTGGTGTATAACTTTATGAGCAGAGTTAGATATCCAATGTCGAAAGCTTTATTGAAGATCTTGAGAATCTTATATATTTTCCCTCTAAAGCGCAGCCGTGGCAGTACAGGACGGATCAGTGGATCATCACTAGCAAAAATTGCGAGAGAGCCTATCAAGGCCACTGCCGAAATTACGGCAAGTCTAAATTTAGGATTTTTTGTCAAGGGTTTCCATGGTACAGCCCATCTTAACTTGATTAGATCTTCATCTACAGCAATCATTATTAGTAACGAGAGACAATTAGCCGTTACACTTCTGAGAAGGGTGGCTGTGCTTACAGGACTTAAACTTAGTGCGATGAACAAGGATGAGTTAAATGGTCGGTGGATCATGGTCATGGTTCAAATAGCGAACTAGCCAATGAATTATCGAGAAATTGCGCAGATCTGCCGATGCAACGCATTGGGCATGGGAAAGAAAATATAGCATTTCTTTCCCGTGGATGTAATAAAGATCAATGAGGCGGAATGATGATATGCGCCACATCCACATATTAAGGATAGTCTAGACATAGATACCGAACTAAATATTAATTTCGCGAATTCTACATAATGCAAAAGACGCTTGTTGAGTAAACGGTCCATCAGACTCAATAAATATACACCGAAAACAAAATATCAGCGTCGAGGATCGAGGTCACCAATCCACCATTAATAGAGACTTGTTTGGTTAATATTATTTTATTAGCCTTATAATTTTTATACTTGTGGTTTTACTAACTAAAGTAGCTAAAACGTCACCGTCAATGATCTCATCGTAATCAAAGGCTTCTCGGGATCAAATCCACTCATGACAAGCTGCAAATACAACTCCCTTGAGTCAAATTGGTTCGCCACCATCACGGAGCTCACTCTCTTCTTCTCCGGAATGCGATCTATACCATTCCACGAATAATATGTAGATGGCGAAAAATCCGCCAAAGACCAAGCTCTCCATGGAATAGACAATGAATCAGTCTGCACTCTCTTCTTCAAAAAGTGATTTTCACACAAAGAACCAATATTCTGATATTCCTCCCCCAATCCCTCCTCTTCTACATCCATAATACCAGAAATAGCCGCGGCAGCACCATCACTCCTCCACATGCCTTCGTGGCGATTCATTTTTTTCATGAGATTCAGAATATGGCGCCTCAATGCAGGATGTCGACATCTTTTGGCAACATCAAATAGAGGCAGTACTACCGCAGGCTCGAGACTGAGTTGAAGGGATTCCGGTTTATTGTCGTTGTTCCCTCCTCTTCTCTCGATAGAAATGTGCACAAGTGTCGCGATGAGTTGAAAATATCCCAAACAGTCGTCGTGTCGGACTTCCGGCCCAAATAGTTTTGTTTTAAATATAAATCGTAGCCAGGCATGATAAACTCGAATGGAAATGGCTGCATGCTCGTCAAGGAAATCATGACGACGCGCTTCAAACTTGGTCATCATGCGTTCAAAGTGCTCCAGATCCAGTCGCGCTTGATCATTAACGGCACAATAACTCGCGTCGTCCATGCCGCCGTCCCAGTAATTTCGATCATTGACCATAAGTTGCCGTATGATATCGAACAATGCAGATGCAGCTTGGGAATAAGAATGATATACACCGTCTCCTATCACTTGGTTGATTCCTCGTACAGCGGCTGATTTGGCAAATGGATATGGTGAGGCGGAATCACTCAAAGTAAATGATTGCATGTCCATTCGTGTTAGTGTCGCGGCTATTCGTTTCTTCACATCATCAAATCCCGATGACTCTGGTAACTCAGCCAGTATTCGAAAACTAGACAGGATGTGCATGTGAGACTCGGACCAAACCCCAAGCATATTGGCTGCAGCAATGAGGGGCAGGCCCAGGGCGAGCAGTTTGCAAGGCGAATCTAAGGTACGAGCTAACGACATGGCCTTGCCGTAGTGAACAGTCGCATTGCGGATCAAGGTATCCATTTCCTCCCCTGGAGAATAGAGCTCCCATCTCCGATGTAGGGCTCCAACAGCGAGGGTCGCGTGCCAGATGGCAGGTTCGTCATGCGCAAGCTGCAAAAGGTCCTGGCCCCAGAACATAGAGGGGATAAACGCGTCTGTGTTGGGTGCTGTAGCGCGGCGAAAATGGTCAAAGTATTTGACGTCTTGAGGTGATGATGACGACGAGGATGATGCTTGTTGACCTGTGAACGGTGGGCCGGGTGCGGGCAACGAAGGCAAGTTGCATTTGTAATTGGAAGCCAGGACCTCTGAGGCTGGCCCGACAATGGAAGAATTACTAAGGGCGTCCAGCAGTTGACGGCGCGACATCTTTTTGTCGGGGGAGAGATAGCCATCGCATGTTCTTTTGGCGGTTTGACACCGGAGGCATTGAGGTTTGGTTTCGTCGCATTTGACGCGACGGATTCTAATGACTTCATTGAGTGGGAAACTTGGGCCTACAGATCCAGGTTTCACTCACCTGCATGAGATGCAACCGGTCCTGGTTCGTGTGATCATTGTTCAATTCGAATGGCCTTGATGCCTATCTTTTAGATGAATGGAAAGATGAGGATTCCGATGAGCAACATGCAAAACGTCAGCATGTATCACGTTCCGTAATGTATCATCGCTAGGAGGCAAGTTCACCCCAGCGGCACTCTCCGCAAGAATAAATTAATACAGGACGTTATTGTAGTGCCCCACTGTATCAGCCCGGTTACTTATTATTAACACCGCTGGTTATGCAATCCTTTCAGAGGTACCTAAAATAAATGGAGTGAAGTAGTAGTCTTTACTAAAAATAAGTAATAAAGGAAGAAAAATCAAACAAAATACCTTTCTTGTTGGATTCAAATGAATACAGCTAATAATGAGTGCTTAATTGGGTCAATTATGCGGTGTATTCACTGTTGTTGTAGGTGTGTTGTGTTATTGTCACCCAATAACCCCTCTTCTCGGCTGACCCCTTGTGTATTAATTCGATCGCTCCTGCCTCTCTTAACCAAATATCGGGAGGTATCTACCTAAGTTTACAGTGATAAAGTGCATAGCAAATTTGCACGCGCTGTGGAGCGCTAATCTCGTTGTGACACCTTGCGTCAGCTTACATAAAGTAGCACCAGACTCCACAAGAAATTGCTGCCTCACTTGACCGCCATTACTACTACCCTATAGCCGGTGATTTGTGTTGTTTTCCTTGCACTACTTTATTATTCTGTATTTGTGTGATATATAATTATAAAAAAAATGCTCAAAGTTCTGTTTCTAGTAGTACCTACAGGCATTGGACTGTTCTGCGTTTTCAAGTTCCGTTTCAGGTTGTCAAAGGCATGCAGAGGGGCGCGCGTTGTCACGATAGGATATCAATGGATGGAGTAGAAACTCAGTATGCGACATGGATTGATTTTCCCTCTAATTTACGTGCGTTTAATAACTCATCATTATTCGTGTGCGAGGAAGGCCTGTCTTTGCTTTAGACTCATCCTGATCTTTTCATGTGCGATTAGTCCCTAGCTACCGCCCAAGTAGTACAAAGACGAATAGACAGGAAATCAACTTGTTTGCTGTTCGTTGCGGCGGCTAGACGTGGCTTTGATATTTCTCAATGATAGCACCAGATAGTTAGGGGCCAGTGCTAGATGATTCGTCGTCACTGGTATGCACATCATTGTTTCTCATTGCAGCGTCATCCTTCTAAGGGGCGGGATTATGTTTAGATGCGCCCACGCATGTAGACGATGAATCTATTTTATTTATCTATACATGTGCTATATCACTGGTACAGAAGGCGTTCTAGGATAGTTCTATTACTATAACATGGAGTGACAAAGAAAAGCATCAACGATAGAAAGAAAGAGAATATTTGAAAAAAGATTAAATACGTGATTTTGGAAGTTTTACAGATGTGAGAGGCTATTGGGGTTTATCAATGTGAGAAGTGGAGAGAAGATACGCAAGAGAGTTCGAGTATAAAGTTCAAAATAACAATAGAAGATGCTAGACCCGACAACTTAACACAATGAAGTGGAGAGAAGATAGTGCGTTCTAGACCGAGTTGGCCTGCTTGTTCAAACTTCTGTAGGTATTGATCCGATTGGTTTTAGTATTTACCTCATAGTTCGAACGGCGGAAGGTCATTCATCCGAATCTGTCCAGTAACAAACCAGACGTGAGGTCATATTATACCGAGTAATACATCAGGCGCAAAGAAGTACAGCTAGTCGTAAAGCGACATACACTGCTGCACTACTTAATTGCACTATTGAGATCGCCTGCAGCCGTCAAATCCATGTCATTTCCTGAGCTGGCCAGCTCCATCCAAGGAGTCAAGCTGAATACTGCAGACTTTGCCTTAACCCTGCGAGTATACATTCAGCTCGTTACTACGGAGCAAGCCCACGGCGTCCAAAGCAGGCAAGATGTGCGTAATATTGGGAGCTGAATGCCAGGCAGCATGTTATCCGCTGCAAGAAGCTCGCCACGTCAGCAGTCAATTTGCGCTGCCGGAAGATACGCAAACCAGCGTTGGATTAGACACAGAAGCGTGACAATTGCCACGCAATGCGAGCGCAGCTCCATGGAGCTAAGACTCTGAGACGTTGTCACCCGATAGTGGAGATTAAAGTGAAAGTGCTACTTTGGCTTGAGCTGTCAGAGCAACTTCTCTGATCAACTGTTGGTGTGGTTTTATTAGGAGTATCATACTAGATTCTTGCAGCGCAGACGTATGTGTGTACGCGTGGCATCGCTGGTTCCTCACTTATAAGTGGCTGAATGTAGCCATCGCTATCTCTCGGCGTTACCACGCATGTGGCCTTACACCCTCTGGCACTCTGTTAACATACGGTTTACATATACACAGAGCACGAAATACCCGAGTTGGCGGGGCCTCATACAACGTCACTGACATATAGCCTATAAAGCCCGCGAGGCACGTCACCTCTGCGGAGTTAAGCAACAACGGTAAATTATTACGTCTTGGGAAATACTGTGATAACCCCTCTCCAGGTCGCTGGCGTTAATGAAGGCGGATGAAGTGAAGCAACGCCGCCATAGTGAATGTCAGTACTGCTGATCACCCATATAATGTTTGCGCACAGCTGTGCAGTTTGGTCCTCGATCGCTTGTATCAATATTGAGCTGCGCCTCGCTCGGCGTTGCCGATCACGACGGATTGTTTCCGTGTACACGACGTTTGGTGGTGTAAGACAGATAACTCGGAGATATAGCACAGTAGATAAACTGCGGTGAAATTCTTGTCAGCATCGTTTAACTACTGTTACCTTGATGCTATTGCATGAAGCTTCTTTGAGGTGGCCCTGACATTTTGCATTATTTAGCAATAAGACTTATGTATAAATATGTCTCATTGTGTTGAGTTGTCGGGCTCTGGCAGCTTCCATTGCTGTTAAACTTTATTCTCTTTCTTTTACGTATATAGTATATTTATCTTCAAGTATATATATTTAATAGCTTTTTTAAAAGTATTTATTAATACTTTCTTATTTTTAATTATATATAAATATACCTTATTAGCTTTTCCCTTTATAGAAAGGTAGATGGCTTAGCTTACCTATAGGAAAACTGGGTCACTAAGATCATAAATTCCTTTGAGATAATACGGTACACTGGTTGACTGACTCATCGATATCTTAAGCTTTACTAGTTTGCCTCTATGCCTTTCCTGTTTAGGCGATTTTGCGAAGTTTCGCATTTATCCCACTTTCGCCCCTCCCATTCTCACCGTCTCCTCGATTGCCCCTTGAACCACACGCATCAATCTCACTCATTGAGAATTGTGCCGCTATGGGACGAAAGTATTGCGTTAGATTCATCAACTCGGCCCCCGAGGCACGCGGCTCCCCTTCCGCTGCTGCTGATGCGAGCGGTCCTGAGCGGGCAGCGGATAGTAAACCTGGACCGGCTGCTCCGGGCCAGAGCCGCCAGATCATCCGCAGCCGCTTTGGCTGCGCAGAGTGCAGGAACCGCCACGTGAAGTGTGACGAGGCCTTCCCCGTATGCCAGCGATGCCATCGCCGCGGCACCGTGTGTCGCCCCAGGGCCCGGCCTCTTGGGTGGCGCACAGAGATACCCTGGCTGGCCAATCCAGGACTCAACCCCCCTTGGAAGACCCGCCCCAACGGCCGCTTGCTGCAGTTCTGGATGGAGATTGCCAGCCATATCCTGACCATGAGCCCAGATCACAATCCCTTGTCCTTTCCTCTCATCCCCCTCTTGGCCGAGAGCCCCAGCCTGCTCCACGCCGTGCAGAGCGTCAGCGCCGGCTACGAAGTCTTCTTCCAGCAGTCGAGCCTCGATCTCTGCTTGACAGAGCGTGGCCTCGCACTCGAGTTCGTCCGCAAGGAGCTCCAGGAGCATACTGCCGGCAGCCCCATTTCCCCTGCTTCTGTTCTCAGCGTCTTTGTCTTGGGTATTTCCGCCTCTTGGGTCGAGACAACTCCAACCACCTACGGTCAGGAGCATTTAGTTGCTGGAAGAATCATGCTCGACAAACTCCTCAGGGACGAAAAGACACGCTCGGATCCGATCACTACATTCCTCCTCGGATGGTATCTTCATTGGGATATGGCTTGTTCCTTGGTAGCCTCCTTGGATGGTTTACTACCCCTCGACCCCCCCGAGATGGGCTTGACTGTACGTGAAATGCAGTCCAGTTTCCACCCAATGACGGGCTTCTCTACAGAGCTGTTTTATATCCTCTCGAGGCTTGGTCGCTACTGTCGACAGGTGTGCAAGCATCCACAGCAACGCGACGAGATTCTCGAAACCGCATTCCACCAACAATTGATTTCCTGGCAACCCAAGTGCGAGGCACAGGACCACGTCGATCTGAACGACGCCTTCAAGTACCACGGCCTGATTACGCTGGGCAGGGTGTGCGGGCAGGCCAGCCAGGCCTCCCTCGACTGGACAAATGCACCGGGACCGACCGCCGAGGTTGAAGGTGAAGCCAAACTTCGCGAGTATACCCTCAAGTGTCTGGACGCGACATCTGCCGTTCCTCTGGAATCACTCTGCACCAACTACCTGGCGATTCCACTACTCACCGCCGGGTCGGAGCTGACGAGTGGCGACTTGGCTTCACGAGAAAAAGTAATTGTATTATTTAGGGCCCTGTACTCGCGCAACCGACTTCAAGTGAACATCTGGGCCATCGAGTTGCTTGATGAGCTCTGGGCACTGCGGGATCTTGGCATCAATCTGTCTTGGATGGAGTTGCAGACGCAAAAACAGTGGGTTCTTCAATTTGGATAACTGGGAAATCGACCGTGAGGGGAAACTGCGTGTGAGGGGTCCCATGGCGTTGCTATTCCGTAATACTTGTTCCTCACTGTGTATCCCATCTTGTCATCCTCCACAGGTTGGCATGGTACGTGGGGGCTGTGGACAGTCGCTACTTTCCGACTGCCGGATTGGAGGTTTGCATTCGAATTCGCTCCCATCTAATGTCCGGGAAAAGTCCAAGGTGACAAATATCACATCATTGAAACTTGTCCAGACCACACCAGCAAAAACTCGGCTACTGTATTCTCCAACCACCCGTAATAGAACTTCTCGATGGGCAACGGTACTGAGGTTGAGGTACAAGGCAAGTCATGATCATCGGACTACAATAGAAGTTGTGCATAACGAGCAAACTACTTCGTTCGGTTATATACTATGTCAAAACCCGTGCTCAGTCAAAGTTACAATCTAGGGGTATAGCGATAGATAACGATTAATACGTACAAATATAGACACATCCAATGGTTAAACTATTCACTAAAATTAATCATACTTTGATGTCTACAATATACTAGAAGATAAAATCCTTTAATTTAGCTATCATATCTACCGCCTATATTTGGCCTCGTCTTCAGCTGAGAAGGAACTAATGGCGACCAAGGGGCCAAAAACCTTCTCTCCCGAAAGCTTCATGTGATCTTTTACGCTAGTAAAAACTGTAGGTTCAATAAAGAAGCCCTTGCCGTTGACGCCCAGATGAGGCTTGCCGCCAAAGCCGACGGTAGCCCCTTCTCTTTTGCCTTACTCAAAATATGACAAGACTCGGTCGTACTGGGCTCGTGATATCTGGGGGCCCTGGAAAGTCCCTTGGGCAAGGGGGTGGCCAATCTTGGAGAAGTTCTTGACTTGATAAACAAAGAGGTCAATAAACTGCTTGTAAATCTTGTCCTGCACAAGAACTCTGCTTGTAGCTGTACAGATTTGTCCCTGATTTGCCATGGTGCCATAGTGAGCCCATTTCGCTGCATTCTCGAGTTCGGCATATTCGAAGACTATAAGTAGAGACTTGCTCCCGGTTTAGAGGTAATATCCTTGCGGTTGGTCGCTGCGAGCTTCATAATCTCCCTAATCGTATTGGTAGATCCCATAAAAGCGATCTTATCTACACGCCAGTGCTCGACCGTGGGCCTCTGAGGGTGGTCCGCGCTGTCTGGGCAGAGTCATCGACATCTTGGGCTCCCGCCGCATGGACCTTGACGATTTCTTCTTCGTTTCTCGGGCGGAGTTGCCGGTATCAGTGGACGACTCTTCTCCGTGTCAATCCATCGGCCCCAGGGGGGTGACTGTTGAGGCTTACATGGGGCTCACGATAGCGATGCTCTCGCCGGATTTCGCGGAGCGCCATTCGTTATTGGTGAATAGTAATAGAGGCTGCTTGACCGGGTGCCCGTTGGGGGAGGTCAGGGTCGTCAACAAAGACGAAGTCATGATTCGTGTCACGTAGGAACGTACGTAGACAGACGTCTACAAGGCAAGGCAATGTGTCTAAAACAAGTTCTCGCTATTTAAAAGAAAGGGGGTCTTGGATTAGTGATGACATTGAAGTGACCGTGCTCGATGGGCCGACGTGGAACAGTTGCACAAGCTTGAGTAGGTAATAAAGGACTTTTCGGCCTCGTAACATGCCCGAAACGGGTAATCCTCATCGGGTTTGATCAGCCAACCTGACCACGATTTAGGTGTAGATGTGGAGGTCTAGCCTAGACTCATGTGCATCGCACCGGTGCCCAATAAGGCAAGAAGCTGCGATGTCAAGTCTTTGATGGTCGGCCAGCTTCGAGAGGGAGGCCTGTGGACATCACGCGCGCGAGATTTCATCTAGAAGGTGAATTTTTGAAAGCGGTTCTCGGCTATCCTTGTACTCTTGTTACATTCAAGTTCAGACTGGGCAGATGGGAAACTCTCTGCTGGCATTTATTTGACTGGCGGTTGACTGGTTTAACGAACGTCAGCGCAAAGATAGAGTTTCTTCTAGTGAATCCATGCAACCCCCTGGACTTGTGACGTATTCATGTACGCCTACTTTCGAATACAGAAACGATGAATCATTATAGGCCAGCGGTGCAGCTTTTTCTTTCCTGTTCGTTACAAGTTCCGAGGTCAGGCGGCAGCTACTGAATCCAATGACGAGCAAAGTCTCCTCAACCCCACAGAGATTGGATTAAATGGCTCCGCAAGATTCAATCACGCCAGTTGCCCAAATCAGACAACACGCGAGCTAGCCAAGAGTGATTGTTAAGCCACGGTTCAACTGGTGTCGACGCCATGTTTGAACCCTGTCCTGTTATATTCCCAAGACGCTCACGCTTTTGCGCAAAATAGCTAACAATCTAATCAACCTCATTTCATGTTTCTCCTTAAACAAAGACCTAAAATGTCGTCTAGAAAGACCATCGCCGTCATCGGCGGCACCGGCCGGGTGGGAAAATCAGTCGCATTGTCGCTCCTTCAAGATGCCAACTTTCACGTTAGAGTCACAACAAGGGATCCGACGAGCGAAAAGTCCAAGCAGCTCAAACTACTTGGTGCCGAGGTTATCAAGGCAGATTCTTGGAATGCCACCGAGCTCGATCACGCTTTGAAAGGTGCCTGGGGTGTTTTCTTGAACACGAACGGCGATGCTCCCGAGTTTGCTGGAGATAGCCATCGGGTCGAGACGCAGATGGGCAAGAATGTCGTGGACGCCGCCCAGAGACAAGGTGTTCAGATATTCATATATGCTGGCTTACCAGAGGTCGCAAAGATTACAAACGGGACTGTAAACATCCAGACGAATTATCACAAGAATAACATTTCCGACTACGCCAAGCAGGCTGGGTTCCGCACCACTGTCAACGTCAATGTGGGATGGATGATGGAAAACTTTTGGAACCCTGCCTACGAAAAGGCGTTTGGTGGGTTTGCCCGCCTGGAGGATTCGGAGGGTAGCCTGACCATTCACCTGTTCCCCATGGGAAACACACCCGAGTCAACACCGTTCACCTCTGTGCGCGATGACTATGGTGACATTGTCCACGGCGTCTTTGTCGACCCGGAGCCCTGGGACAAGCAGACGGTGTGGGCAGTCTCACAGCCTCTGAGTTTTCAAGGCTTTGCAGATGCCTACAACCGTGTGGCTGGGACGACAAAGGCGCGCTATTTGGAGCGGACCACGCCAAGTGAGGCATCGACCCCCGAGAAGACCGCCGAGGTGAATGCCATCCGAACCTACGCCGAATTCGTCAAGGGAAATTACTGCAACGGCAAGCCTGTCGATCAAGCCCCTGCCAGGGAGCTTAAGAAGGCTGGTGCTGCAGCGAGGAACTCCCCCCAGGAGCAGCAGAACTTGCAAACGGTTGAAGGTTTCATCAGGCAACACGGACTGAAGGGCGAGGACATGTAATCCATCTGTGATATTTACTTAGTTGAATATTCGCGCGGTGGAAATGCCTGGAGATTTGGCTGACATAAATACGGGCAACTCAAATTATCCCACACGTGTTCTATACGACATTTAGACGGATTAATTCGTATATTGAATCAGTATGCCAAATCTGCAAGTAACAAGATCATGATTTAAAGTACTAAATTCCCATAATATGGTACATGTTAATGATTGTCGGATATCAGTCTACGTTGGTCCGTTGATTTTTCACGTCAGTTAGAGTACGTCTTCGTTAAAGTAATAACTAAAGGTGCACTTCTCTCTGATTACGAAGTTCACAATGGAGACTGCAGCAGATCAGATTATAGGGAATTTCTTTCAAGTACATGGCATCCAACCTCCAGATTCTTCAGTACATCTAGCTACCAAGGTAACAATTGATTGAAAGCCATGAACGAATCAGCCGAGACAAGAATGACTGTTCAAGTAGAAGGCCTCACAGTCTAGCCAGCGGATACAAAAACTCGTCCACCAATCTTCTCACCTTGAGGGCGATACCGTAGCTGTTGACGTAGCCACCAGCGAACTGACCATAGGCGTGGACGACCTTCTGGCCGTCGAGAACCTCCTTCTCCACTCTGTTGCCGCCATGCTCGGTGAGACGCGAGGGCCAGTAGCCGACATGATCACCAACGAAATCATAGTCGGTAATCTTGGGGGATGGGAAATACTGCGGAAGATTGTTGTGAACTCGCGCGATGATCTAGATGAGATGAGCATGTGGACACCGGGTTACTTCGGTTAGGCGGTAGTGGACTTACTCTGTTGCGAGTCTCCTCCTTCGCCACGATATCAGTGCTGTTAGCGGTAAGCATGCCACCCATGTAGACGTTTCCGTCCTGTCGTGCGAACGCAGTCGAATAGTAGCCATTAGGACCCCTTCGGATGTAGAGACCTTGATACTTGCTATCGCGGATGACAAGAGACTGGTTGCGGTAAGGGATAAGATGAGGGTCCCGGACGTCGTTGAGGGTGGCAGATCCAAGCCCCGAAGCATTAATGAGAATGTCATGCCCGAGGTGCTTCAAGTCACCCAAGGCGAGAACATTGGCTCGCACAAACTTGATACCTCGAGCTTCGAGCCTCGCTCGCATCCACACCACAAAGACTTGCGGGGTGATGACCAACGTCTTGTACTTCATGCCGTACTTTGCCCCCGACGGCAGTTCCTCCTTGGAGAGGAACCGGAAGTCGGGCACCTTGCCCTGGTACCAGACATCGTCGGGGGATCCAATGTCCATAATCTCCGTCATCTCGGCCTTGTGCACGCTCGACTCGGGGTGCTTCTCGGCAAGATGCCACAGCCCGGTGAACCCATCGAGCTGCGTCTTTTGGTCTTCCTTATTGGAGTCGTGCACTCCGACCCATACGGCTCCAGCCCAGGGACTGGCCCAGGTCTTGTCGAGATCTCCGGGCAGGTGCTTTCCGACGAGGGTGACTTCGTAGTCGACGGGGAGTTGGCTGGCAATGGTCATGCCAGTGACTCTGTGATGATTGCCCAGGTTAGCATACGAGACCCAGGAGTAAGTCGTCGACGGTATTAGTGCTCACCCCGCCCCAAGAATAGTGACTTTGACCATTTCGAACGGTACTGTTGCCTTTGGCGTTGTCGATGATCTGGGCTCTTCGTGGGATACAGCGCTGGGAGATACTTGTTGTCAATCCAGCAACCCCGAAAGATGCATGCTTT
The DNA here is from genome assembly GCA_902141235.2 of Clonostachys solani. NCBI lineage: Eukaryota > Fungi > Ascomycota > Sordariomycetes > Hypocreales > Bionectriaceae > Clonostachys > Clonostachys solani. Next base: position 802,719 of record CABFOC020000040.1, read on the forward strand.
ATACTCAACATGTGGGGATCAACGCTGATACGCCACGATGCAGGTTGGGGACGAGTGAAAGCCGTGTCGTATGTCAACATGGTACATCTGGAAGCGCCGCGAAGTCAAGGCGGTTCAGTCACGAGATGTCAAGGGCGACGTTGACTTCGGGATCGTTCTGAAAGGGGATAAACCGCTAAGATAGCTTCGGGGACGACCCACCGGTGGCTGTTGTATGACCCACTTTTAGCATCAAGACTGAATTAGGAAAGCGTCAACCCTGCAAATGCCCGAGCGTTTGATAATGCCGGAGGGCGTCACTGGTCTGAGGTCGGGCTCTGGTGGGCAAGGCAAGGCCATGGGAGATGCCCCCCTGCCTCTGTATCTTTCTTGCATCGTCATTGGCACATTGCGGAACACATTGTGGAGCACACCTCGTGCCCATCAAGCTATAAGCAACTTGGACGGGCGTAATCAAGATAAGCCCATGGTCGCCGTGTTCCTCCAATGTCCACGAGCTGATCCGCAGTCAGGGGCGAAGCAGATGTAGGCATAGGTAGAAATCAGGTAGTATTACTCGGCGGACTGCTGGTCAATGCTAACCTCTATTCCAAGGTTCTTGGTTTAAACCAAGAACCCAGAGACGTTCAAGTCAAGTCTTGCCAAGGTACATGACTTGGGTATCAGGAGCTAGACGCCACTAGTTTTGAAAGCTCAACTAGTGGCGTCTCATCAGGCCCGCTTTTTGCCTCAGCGATGAGTTGGGAAAGCATTGGATGGATATCGGCAGCTGTCTGGGGTAGGCCCACTGATAAGTCTATCTAATCTGGGGCCGTTTACAGGGTCCCAACCCTCCACGGCACACCACAGTACTCAACTTGCAACTACACGGCTGTTCCCCAGGATGAAGACTATCAGCATCCCATCCACGATAGTACAAGCCGAGGCTACTGCATCGTGCAGCCCGAGTATAATAAGGCCAGCAGACACACCCCCGTAACCTGCTTTCTTTTTCGACAACTCACCCCGCTTGCCAGTTCTTACCCTGCTGCAGCTCGCCAAAACCCCCTTATTCACTACCTTCAGTCTTCATTCCTATGTCTTCGACACCTGTCGTCATGTCTGATCCCGAGGCCTCAGACGCCGACGCGCCACAGCAGCGTGCTGCCCCAGAGAAGGAGTTTGACGCCTGGTCTGCAATCGCTCTGGGCGCCATCACCACCAATAGCGCCATTGGCCTCGTCCTAACTTTTGCAAGCACCATCACCTATGGCGGGTCTATGTTACTGTTCTACGGCTTCCCAATCATCTCGCTCATCTCTCTTGGGGCTGCGACCAGTCTTGGCGAGTTGACATCGGCTTATCCCGATGCTGGTGGTCAATACATCTGGGTTGCTCGCCTCGCGCCTCCCAAGGTGAACCGATTCTTCTCTTACATGACGGCTATATTCAGCTGGGCAGGAGCCGTCTGTACCGGAGCCTCTGTATGCCTGGTTGGATCCGAGTTGATTCTCGACCTGGTCGAGTTCTTCAATCCTCAGTTTCATCCTGAACCGTGGATGGTCTTCCTTGGATATCAAGCCATCAACATCTTGACCTTGATCCCCAGCTTCTACGGGAAACTCCTCAACAACGTCACCAAGGGCCTCATGCTTTTCACCGCCCTGCTACTTGCCGGATTACTGATCGCCCTATTTGCAGCAGCCCAAGACCGAAGATCAGCGCACGACTTCTTTACCGTCTTTCACAACATCTCTGGATGGTCCGACGGCATGGCGGTGCTCATTGGAGTCAACAGTCTCCAGTGGTGCTACTGCTGCTTGGACTCCATGGTCCACATTGCTGATGAAATCCCGAACCCCGAGCGCAATATTCCCAAGGCTCTGATTTGGTCTATTGCCGTTGGATTTGTCACTGGCATGATTTGCCTGTGCGCTTACATGTTTGCTACCGACGACTACGATACGGGGTATTCTTCCCTGTCCATCACCTTTCAAGCGTTCAGTCAGAATCAAGGCGCTGCCATTGTCATCCAAGTGCTCGTCTTCGTTTCCACCATTGGAGCCTTGTGGGGCATCCATGTCTGGCAGTCTCGTCTTGCATGGACGATTGGCTACAACCGAGGTTTCCCTTTCGGAAAGTACCTGGAGCGAATCTCCGGCGCTCCTTATGGAACTCCCGTCTATGCCCTGATCTTCTCTGCATTCTTCACTGCATTGCTGGGCTGCTTGTACCTCGGTTCCTCTACCGCCTTCAACTCCTTAGTCTCAGCCTCTCTGCTCTTCCAGTGGCTCAGCTACAGCATCCCCGTCGTCTTCCTCAATTTACGCGGTCGTTCGAAAATCCCACACGGCGAGTTTTGGTTCCCAACGCTCGGTTATGCTGCAAACGCCATGCTTGTCATGTGGACCGGCGTCTCTCTCGTTATTTACTGCTTCCCTTACACTCTTCCTGTTGAAGTTGGCAACATGAACTACGTGTCTGCTGTTTTGTGCGGAACGACTCTGTTGAGTGTCTTGTGCTGGTTTGGTTATGGACGCAAGCACTTTCGCATTCTCGAGCTAGATGGCTCTTTGGAGTCGATTGATGCAGTGAATCCTAGTCTCGAGGCTAAGCAGGAAGGTGAATTGAAGGAGTCGGGTCGCTTGGCTGTACACGATATCTAACCCTGGGCAGTGGGATAGTCAAATCCGGGCTACTTTGCATGCAGATCTACTCTAGCTTTAGCTCTCACTTTGTCATGCTGCCTCTTTACTTGCATAGTATAAATTAAACCTCTGAAGTAGTCTGGAAACAGAGACCACCTTTACTATGAATGGATCAACTACGGTCAGACTCTCGCTGTCGGATTCCAACTTGCAACTTTTGAGTACTATATTGCCAGCCAGCAGCGGCCCTTCCATAAAGGATAGTGTACCTCTACACCTGCCAAGAATGAGCCCCTGCCCACCTAGATAGAGCATTGCATCTCATGTCCTACCGGAATTCATGAATGAGCTGACCGGTGTTGTCTCCTTTTGCTAGCCTGCCGTAGTATAAGAAGCCTGCACCCTGGATGAACGGAATTCACTAGGAGCCTGGAAGATGATTGCCGAAGCAACTCAAGCTGCAGCATGGCATGCTTTGCCACCTGAACAACCTTGCTGATACGTCATATAATAGAGCTCCGAAAACGGCGGTGTCGACTCGGAATGGCCAAGCTGCATCCCAACCCATCGAACCTGGTCCACCCGCTACGGTTATAGCTCCAAATTACATCTAGTCTGGAGCCCCTAGCGTGCGGAGACTCCCCGACCCAGCTTTACCCCAGTCCCCAGGTATTCTTCATATCCTCTCGCCCGGGGCTGGTCAGGTTGACTCGGACCCAGCTTCTCTGCATATAAATAAGCAAAGTGCGTCTGCCAAGTTGAAAACTGAACATTGCATACCCAACCTTGCTCTTATATATTTACCATTATTTCAGTGCGAAATTTGAGGGCAAAGAGTCATAATGGCGTCTCCAAAGCAGTCCTGTGACGTCGAGATGGTCGAGAACCACACCGACCCTTCACTGCCTCATCTTTCTGATGCTGAACTTGCCATTGAGAAAAGGTAGGTTGAATCAGCAATGTTCCAGAGGGCTGATGCTGACTTTGGGCTGCTTTCATAGGCTTGTTAGCAAGGTCGACCGCAGGCTTCTACCTGTCACGGCGCTCATCTATTTGCTGTGCTACCTCGATCGATCAAACATCGGTGAGTTCTTGTCTATACATGGCCACAAAGCGAAGTTGAAGTCAGAGACTTTGCTTATACTGGCATAGGAAACGCCCGAATCCTCAACTCCGACACTGGGGACGACATCATGCAGTCCCTCAACTTGTCATCTGAACAGTACATTATCGCCCTCATGCTGTTCCTCGTCGCATACTCCATCTTTGAGGCTCCCAGCAATCTGGCCCTCAAAGTATTCTCGCCCAAAAGGTTTCTTGCCCGTGAGCCCAGCTTGGAACGCGTCGGACGTTGCTGACAGGCAAATAGATGGCTTGGGTTCCTCGTGTTCACCTTTGGAGCCTTTTGCGTCTCCATCGGAGGCGCCCAGAACTTTGCCACCGTCACCGCATTGCGGTTTTTCCTCGGAGCGGCCGAGGCTGGCGTGTTCCCGGGCATGGTCTACTATCTGAGCTTTTGGTACAAAGCTGAAGAGAGGGCTTTTCGGATCGCCGTCTTCCTGTCCAGTGCGACGCTGGCTGGAGCGTTTGGCGGGCAAGTTTCCCTTCCACACTTACGTCTGCTACGGCATTTATATTAACTCCTTTGTATAGTTGCATTGCGTATGGAGTAGGGTACATGAACCGTGCTGGTGGCCTACAGGCTTGGCGCTGGCTGTTTATCCTCGAAGGAGCACCGGCTAGTACGACGAGCCCCATTACCCGGCTGTTGAATACAAGAAGCAAGGCTGACATTTCTTGCAGCCGTCCTCGGAATATGCATATTCATTTTCCTGCCCAGCTACCCGGAACAATGCGGCTGGCTCTCGCGAGAGGAAAAGGCTGTCCAGACTAAGAGACTGGGCGAGCTGGGATCAAGGTTGGTCTTCTCAGATGGTTGTCTACACTTTGTTTCTTGTTTTCTAATGTCCTGCAGCAAGCAAAAGATCACATGGGTCGATGCCAAGGCTACACTCCGCGATTGCAGACTTTTGGTCCATTATCTGTCATATCTCGGTATGGGATGCTTGATCGGCTCCCTATCGCTCTTCGCCCCTGTCATCGTCTTGGGGATGGGGTTCGAAGGACTGCGGGCGCAGCTGTTCACCGTTCCTCCATATGGCGCCGCCTTCATTTGCACAATTGCGGCCTCCATCTTTTCTGATCGTTTAAACTCGCGTGGCTTCATTGTCGGATCCGCGCTAAGCATTTGTTGTATATCATTCCTCATACTTGGTCAGTATTGTATCTCGGAAAGACACTGAACCCCGTGCTGACAACCGCCTTTCAGCTGCTCTGCCCGGTGAGCATTTCGTTGCCCGATACGTCCTCTTGATCATCGGCAATTGCGGAGCTTTTGCTGGCCTGCCCAGTGTCACCGCGTGGGTTGGCGACAACATGACGAGCACCACTGCCATATCACTGTCCATTGCCATAAATATCGCCTTCTCGGGCCCGGGACAGATCATTGGACTGTGGATATATCGGCCCGCCGATCGCCCCTTATACACTCTTGGCCATGGAGTCAATGCAGGGTTTGCGGCTTTCGCGGCACTGCTCTGCTTCGGAATGAGCTTGTATTACCGGTACCTGAACAAACAAGGGCGGCTCAGGCCAGATGGCCGCCCTTGGGTTTGTTAGACTCTGAGTCTGTCTCTAAAGGCTCGTTTGGTGGCTGGAATCGTTCTAGCTGCTCATGGGTTGTATTGCAATGCGGCAAATGCTCTTTCCAAGCGCGGCCTACTGGAAAATTCAACTACCTCCGAGGAGTGTACTTTAGCTCATATTGAATTAAGATAAGCTGAGAGCCAGGCAAGCACATGTGGCCACTCAGCTAGGTAGTTTTTTCCGATCTGATTCGTAATTTAGCCTTATGGAATGCCAGGGCAAGACTAGTGGTATCTGTATAGAAGTCAGTCACTCCTAAAAAGTTGTAGATGAGCCAAGTCCCCCATCTGAACACTCTTGGTAGGTCTTCATAGAGTACGAGCAGGGCAGTATTTTACTACTTGCACATGTGTGAAGAAGAGTTGGAAAAAGCCGCAGAGTTGGGCAGGGATGACCAACCATCCCTGCTTTGAAAACTCAACTCGTAAACCTAGTCATCGGTAAAACCTTACATATCACATAGTAAAGGGATACAGTTGGAAACACTTTCGAATTCTACTAGTGAAGTCACCCAAGGACAATCTATGGCCAGTGTCATTTTTCAACGCTCGGTAACATCAAAAGTACATGTAGCCACGCGTCTACGGGCCAGTACATGATATGGTAATCGGATCTTTTTAGATTAACAAAACTACCATTAAATCCAATTCTGGGAAGCTCTCTGTGTATGAAATGCTCTACAACGACTGCTACCTCGCTTAGCTGTATGTTAACTCGGTGTAAAAGTGGCAGACTCTTAGACCCTTTCCTGGGCGGAGTGCTTATGGCCGCTAGGTATGTGGGGTCAAGTGGAAGGAGATACGGGACAGAGGCCTATAATAGCGTAGGAGACAAGCAAGAATGGACAGGCTTATATAAGTCCCTATAGTTAGATTAAGTCCTTAATCTATTAAAATCACCCCTTTAGTATTATTTAGGATATACTAGCTCTATTAAATTTATATATAATTAGTTTATTAAAATAACTAAAAGTTATTTAGTCCTAAGATTAAGCTATATATATAATTATTATATATAGTTTTTAAAATATAATTTATAGCTTATATTTAAATCTTTAATATTATAAAAACTTAAATATTTATATATTTAGCTTAAATATAAATATTAATATCTTATTAAAAACTTTAATAAAAACTAGCTAATATATAAATTAATTATAGCTTAAAAAAGAGTTACTTATTATTATTAATTATAATTACTTTTTTATATAGTAATAATAATAATAATAATAATAATAAGATATTATTATTTAATACTTATATCTTTATTAATAAGAGCTTAATTATTAAAATAAATAATAAGCTTTTAAAAGATATAATAATTTTAATTATAAATAACTTAATAAAGCTTTATTTAATATATATAAAATTCTTAAGCTTATATTTAATTAAAGAGCTTTTTATAGTAATAATATTAATATTTAATATAAAGTAAAGTAATTAAATAAATATTTAATAATTTTATAATATTATTATTAAATTTAAATATTCTATAATATAGTAAGTAAAAGAGCTATATAGTTATATAATAACTATTAAAAAAAAGAAATTCTTAATTATTAAGAATTAAATAACTTAATATTATACTTAATATTATAATAAATTAAACTTTAGCCTTTTTATCTAGCTATAAGGCTTATATCTAGCTATATATAAAGTTTAATACTTATAATAATATAGTATATTATTATATAATATATAACTATATAAATTACTAAATATTAGGAATTAATTAAGCTATATATTAATAATAAAGATTTTATTATAATAAATACTATATTATACTTATAAATATAATTAATTAATCTAACCTTATAAATTTAATTTTTTTAGTAAATATTATAAAACTTAAATATAATAACCTTTCTTAAAAGCTTTTCTACTATATTATATTAAGTAAGCTTAAATCTAAATTAATTTATTATATTAAAACTTAAATAAGAGCTACTTCTATTTAAATTAATTTAATATAGTATATAATATATTAAAACTAATAATTAAATATTAAGTTATAATAAATATATATAATAAGATAGTTATTACTAAGGCTAAGCTTATTAAGGTCTTTTATATCTTTAAAGAATATTTTATTTAATACTTTTACTTTATTTACTTAATTAGTATAATATAAAGTTAAATTTAGTAGATATAGTTATTAGATTTATTTTATTATTAATAGCTTTATTACTATAAGAAGCTTATTAATTAAGTAAAAGCTTAAGTATTTAATATAGTTAATATAAAGCTCTCTTAGGTTATTTATAATTAAAATTAATATATTTTCTAGAAGCTTATTATTTATTTTAATAATTAAGCCTTTATTAATAAAGATAGAAGTATTTAATAATATTATATTATTATTATTATTACTATTATATAGAAAAGTAATTATAGTTAATAATAATAAATATCTCCTTTTAAGGCTATAGCTAACTTATATATTAATTAGCCTTTATTAGAGTTTTTAATAAAATATTAATACTTATACTTAAGCTAAATATATAAATATTTAAGTTTTTATAATATTAAAGATTTAAATATAAGCTATAAATTATATTTTAAAAACTATATATAATAGTTATATATATAGCTTAATCTTAGGATTAAATAACCTTTATTTATAGTAAGAAAAAATAAATAAATAATATAATTAAATAAAGTAGGAAACTTTAATAAGTACTTTAAAAAAAGCTATTATTAATTAATTTAGTAATAAAGATATTAGCTATCTTTAGCTATACTATAAAATAACCTTTTATTATTATATATTTTAATATAAGTTTAAATTAAGAACCTTTAAGGTATATAGTAGCTAGAGATATTCCTTTTTTTAACTTTAGCTATTTATACTTTCTAGCTATTTAGATACTTAATTATTATATTACTAGAACTTAATTTTAAAATAACCTTTATTTATAATAAAAGAAATAAATAATATAATTATTTAAGTTTTTATAATATTAAAGAGTTAAGTATAAATTATAAATTATATTTAAAAAAATATTATATAATATATAGTTTATTAATTAAATTAATAATAAATATTTATTATTATTAATTTAAAAATTCTATATTAGTAATTTTTATATTAAAATATATTAAATATAAATTAATCTTTAATAAACTTTTCCTTTAATTTTAATCTCTTTAATAATTAATAAGCTTTCCTAAAAACTTCTTTAATATATTAACCTTAAATTAATATAAACTAATTATATTAATAAATTCTATATTTAATTTTTAAGAGCTACTTCTACTTAAGTTAATTTAATATAATATAAAATATATTAAAACTATATATTAAATCTTAGATTTTAATAAATATAAATAAATAAGTTATTATTAATAAAATTTAGCTTTTTAAGTTATCTCTTATTTTTAATAAGTATTTTTAATACTTAGATCTTAATTACTAAGAGGTTAGCTTTATAATAAAATAATAAGCTTAATAAATATAATTATTAAATTTACTATAATATAAATAGCTTTATTACTATAAATAAGCTTTTAATTAAGTAAAAGCTTATATATTAAATATAATAAGAAAAGACCCTTCTTAAGTTAATATAAATAATTATTTTTATAATCTTAAGAACTAAGTTATTTATATTAATTATATCTTAATTATTAATTAAAAGAACTATATTAAATATTAATATTTTAGCTTTTTATTTTAAATTAAATTAAGAGAAATTAATAATAATAAGTATCCCCTTTTAAGGCTATAGCTAACTTATATATTAGCTAGCTCTTATTAAAGTTTTTTTAAGATATTAATACTTATATTTAAGCTTTATATATAATCTTAAAAGTTTTAATAATATTAAAAAGGTTTAAGTATAAATTATAGCTTATTTTCTTTAAGATATATATTAAATAGCTATAGCTTATAGTTATATATATAGCTTAATCTTAGAATATTATCTTTATATATAGTAAAAAGAAATAAATAATAAATTAACTTTTAATAAACTTTTCTTTTAATTTTTAATCTTTTTAATAATTAATAAACTTTTCTAAAAAACTTATTTAATATTATTAAGCTACTTAATTTAATTTATAATAGTAAGTAAGAGAGCTATATAGTTATATAGTAGCTACTAAAAAAAAAAAAATTCCTAAATACTAAGAATTAAATAACTTAATATTATACTTAGTATTATAATATATTAAACTTTAGCCTTTTTATTTAGCTATAATGCTTATATTTAACTATATATAAAGTTTAATATTAATAATAATTTATATCTTAAATATAAGTCTTTTATTAATATAACTCCTTTTATAAACCTTAAAATACTACTTTCTATCTCTTTAAAAGCTACTATTAAGTACTAGTAGAAATTCCTAACTAATAATACTATAATTATAAGACTAGGTAGGTCTATAATTATAATATTAATATTAATTAATAAGGAGGTTTATAATTAAGCTATATTATTAAGATTAATAACTATAATTAATTATATATATATTTAGTATTTAATTAAGGACTTCTATATTTAATTAATTAAATAAGACTATTTAGGTTATTATATAAGTTAATTTAGCTATATAAAAAATAAAATAAAAGATTATAATTTTAAAAATAAAGAATAATTTAAGAATAAAAATAGTTTTTTTATTATAAAGAGATAGTTTACTTACTTAAGTAATAGAAGTAGTAAACTTAATTAATAAAGGAAATTATATATACTCTTATATCTCCCTAAATATATTATAATAGACTTATAAACCTTAAGTTATTTTATTAATATATTAATTTAATAAAGAGTATTAATTATTAAATTTAATTTATATAAAAGAAAATAGATTAATTAATTAAATTAAAAGCTATAGTCTTATTCTTATTAATTTTCTTTTTATTATTTTACTTATTTTTAGTATTTCTTTTCTTTTTATTATACTCTTTTATTTTATATTATTACTTATTTAGCTTATATTTAAATAGTAATTACTAGGATCTTCCTTATATATATTTAATTAATTATATTTAAGACTTATACTTAAATACTAAGGTTTATAAGATTAATAAGTATAATTATAATATATATAGCTTTAATTATATAAGGAATCTTATTATATTTATAAAGCTTTAAAAAGGTATTTTCTAGGTATATATTAATTAAATAATAGAACTAATTAAATATTAAGTTTATAGAACTTTTAAAGAGATATTATATTTAATTAACTTAAATATTCCTTTTTAATATAAAGTTATAATAATTACTTTATCTTAAGTATTAATAATAAGCTATTTCTAAGAGCTTTAGTAAGTCTTACTTTATTAAAGAGGATTTAATTAATTCCTTTATAATATATATAAATATATTTAAGCTATATTTAGAGTATAATAATAAAGTATATTAATAATAGATAAAGGCTTAATCTTTAATTAATAAAGTTTTAAGAGCTCCTTTATTATTATTAATAAAATTAATTTATATAGTAAAATCCTTAATTATTTATTTTATCTTTAATTTTAAATTATTAAAGGTATATTTATCCTTAAAGATAAATAAAAATAAGAAAATATTAATATTATTTATTATAATTATCTTTATATAATCTCTATCTCCTCTCTTTTCTTATTAAGTAATTTAATCTATAAAGATAACTTAAGGTAAGTATACTTCTTAAGAGTAATCTATAAAGAGTTAAACTAAAAAGTAATTAATTATTTAATTAAGTATACCTTTATTTATATAACTAATTAAAAGTTTATTTAAAAGAAATTTACTAAAAACTAAATATCTTAAGTTATTTATAGTAATTAATTATAAATAATAGCTTTTATTTATATATATTTTTTAACTTTTATTTTTAAAAAAAGATTATATTAATATAAAGTCTAATATTAAATTTATAATTCTTAATTTATTTATAGTAATATTTATTATAATCTTATATACTTAATTAAATAAATTCTTATTAAAAATATCCTAAGAGATAAATCTTAATATATATAAAAGCTAAGTTATTACTTATTATAATATTAAGCTTTAATTTATCTTATTATTATACTATAAGGTAATATTCTTTATTATAGCTTAATATCTTTTTTATAATTTAATTTTTATCTATAAGTAGAAGATAGATAAAATACTATAGAAGTAAGTATTTCTTTAAATTAAGATTTAGAAGTAAATAATAATAAAGGATAAATAGAGATTTATCTTAAGGTTAAAGGTAATAAAGCTTATAACTATATAATTAAACTAAAGAGCTTAACTATTTAATTAAGTATTTATAAAATTAAAAATATATTCCTTTTTATTAAATATAAAAGAAGCTTAATAATACTTTATAAAGTTTACTTTATTTTTAAAATAAAAGAAGCTTATAATAAAATATTATTTTTTATACTCTCTTTAAAAGTCTTTAAAGAAGTAAATCTTTTATTATATTATTTATTAATAATTAGTATTCTTAATAGAAATTACTTATAGCTTAAAGTTATAAAGTAAAAAGTATTTAACTTAAATCTTCTCTCCTTAATATTAATTATTAAGTAATAAATTAAATACTTAAAGATATACTTTTTATTATATAATATAATATTTAGTATTATAAAAAGTTTTAATTATTTATATTAATCTTTTTTTCTTATAGTTTTAATTATAAAGTTAAAATATAAATTAAGTATTATTCTTAAGCTATTAGTTATTAATTAAATTAATTATTTTATAAGGTATTTAATTAATTAAATATTAATTTAAGGATATTATTAAGAACC